>CAUYQV010076549.1:0-15497 GCA_963574575.1 Galagoides demidoff
CCTGTGGTCCCAGCTACTTGGGAGGCAGAGGCAGGAGACTCGCTTGAACCCAGGAGTTGGAGGTTGCTATGAGCTGTGATGCCATGGCACTCTACCCAGGGGGACAGCTTGAGGCTCCGTCTCAAAAAAAAAAAAAAAAAAGAAATTGCTATGAGCTGATGTCACAGCACTCTACTGAGGGTGACACAGTGAGACTGTCTCAAAAAAACCCAAAAATCACCTAGGGTGGCGGGTTCGAATCCAGCCTGGGCCCACCAAACAATGATGGCTGCAACAAAAAAATAGCCAGGCATTGTGGTGGGCGCCTGTGGTCCCAGCTACTTGGGAGGCAGAGGCAGGAGACTTGCTTGAGCCCAGGAGTTGGAGGCTGCTGTGAGCTGTGATGCCACAGCACCCAGGGGGATAGCTTGAGGCTCTGTCTCAAAAAAAAAAAAAAAAAAAGTAGAGTGCAGTGATGTCACAGCTCACAGCAACCTCAAATTCTTGGGCTTAAGTGATTCTCTTGACTCAGTCTCCTACGTAGGTCGGACTACAGGTGACTGCCACAATACTGGGCTATTTTTTTGTTGTAGTTGTCATTATTGTTTAGTAGGACCAGGTGGGGTTCAAACCCTCCAGCCCCAGTGTATATGGCCAGTGCCCTAAACACTGAGCTATGGGCACTGAACCTGTCAACTAACTATACCTTAATAAAGCTGGGGTGGGGAATAAATACAATCTTCTTTGAGATCAAGAGCAAAGGAAATGCTTTTTGTGGAGAGAGGGCAAGGAAAATAAGAGAAATGGGAAAATTGTAAATAAGTGCACAAAAAAGAAATAGTTTTTAAAAATATAATAGTGGAGGAGGTAGATACCAATAACCAGGGGCCAGATCAGTTTTAAAGCTGGTTTAAAAGGAAAGTAGGACATAGGGAGAAAAAAAAAGCAAATTTTTTAAATTTGGTCTAAAGAACGTAGTCCAGTAAGTGGAACAATACTGAATTGCTTCAAAGTTACTCTCCTTTGCTCTGTTATTCACGTAGTAAATGGACAATGTACCATAACATACCAAAACAACTATACTGAATGTTTAAAGGGAAACTTATTGTAACAGGGAGTATTTCTTGTTCAGTCTATTCTGAAGTCTTATCTTTCAATTAGACTAACATTTCAGTAGTATCTGATGAAAAAATTATAGAATTGTATGTATTACACATACACAAAAAGCAAAGCAAGACAAATTGGACCACTTAATTTATGTTTATGCATGAAATTTTTTGGAACACATAAAAGACTAGTCTCCCTTTTTTCTTTCATAAACATGGATTATGGATTAACATTTTAATTTAAATACTAGAGGCTTTTGAAATAAAATCAATTTATACTTTTAAAAAAAAAACTGGCCCTATGCAGGTTCAGGAATCAAGGAGGCCAGGTCATCTTAGCATGTCATGAGATGCTCAGACACCTGAGCCTAGGTGTCCGAACACTCAGATCAAAGAAATGTTTAACTAAACTGATCGCTAACAGAACTTTGACAGTCTAACAGAAACACGGGAAAGCAGTATAAATAATACAATGGAAAAAAATAATAATAATATGATGGAAATATCACAAGCTTTGAAGTCCAGATAATTCAAATCCAGTTTAGTCACTTACCAACTATTAAGTTATTTATTTTTTTTAAAAGCATTTTATTTATTTATTTTTGCAGTTTTTGGCCAGGGCTGGTTTTGAACCTGCCACCTCCGGTATATGGGGCTGGTGCCCTACTTTTTTGAGCCACAAGCACCACCCCTATTTATTTATTTTTTGAGACAAAGTCTTACTATGTTGTCCTGGGTAGAGTGTTGTGGCATCACAGCTCACAGCAACCTCAAATTCCTGGGCTCAGACATTCTCTTGCCTCAACCTCCCAAGTAGCTAGGACTATAGGCGCCCTCTACAACGCCCAGCTATTTTTTTGTTGCAGCTGTCACTGTTGTTTAGCTGGTCCAGGCTGAGTTTGAACCCTCCAGCCTGGGTATAGGTGGCTGGCGCCCAACCCATTGAGCAATGGGTGCTGCCCAATTTATCTATTTCTGAGACAGAGTCTCACTATGTCACCCTTGGTAGAGTGCCATGGCGTCACAGCTCACAGCAACCTCAAATTCTTGGGCTTAGCGATTCTCTTGCCTCAGTAGTTGTAACTACAGGGACCTGCCATAACACCTAGCTATTTTTTTTTTTTTGGTTCAATTTGTCGTTGTTTAGCTGGCCAGGTCAGGTTTGAACCTGCCAGCCTCGGTGTATGTGGCCAGTGCCCTACCCACTGAGCAACAGGCACTGCCCAATTTATTTATTTTTTGATAGAGAGTCTCACTCTACTGCCCAGGCTAGAGTGCTATGGCATAACAGCTCACAGCAACTTCAAACTTCTGGGTTCAAGTGATCTGGCTAAGTCCTGCCTTAGCCTCCTAAGTAGCTGGGACTACAGGTACTTGCCACACTGCTCCACTACTTTTAGTAGAGATGAGGTGTCACTTTTGCTCAGGCTGGTCTCAAACTCCTGAGCTCAGGCCATCCACCTGCCTTGGCCTACAAAGTGCTAAGATTACAGGCATGAGCCACCCTGCACAGCCTATTAAGTTATTATTATTTTTTAAATTTATTTTATTTAACTTATTTCATAAGTTATTAGTAACTTAAACAAGTTATTCAGACTCTCTAGGCCTCAGTTTCTACATCTATAAAAGGAGAAATAAACATAATTCTCAACATAACTAAACACTAACCTTTATATAATGAGGGTCCTTTTTTTTTTTCAAAGAATTCTAAAGATTTCTCATACAATGATAATCATATTTTCAGTACCCTAAAATTGAAAACCTATGGAAATTATGATAAACAAATTTGGCAATGACTTGGGGAAAGTACTATTAGTGGGCACTTATTCAGAGCAACCTATTAGGGCAACTTAAAACAAATTATAAATGCCTGACCCAGCAGTTTTGCTTCTATGACTTTATACTGCAGATATGTTTACACAGTGGGAAGACATACGCTTGAAAATGTTCACCACAGTGCTGTTTGCATCACAAAAGCTGGGATCCTAATAAATGCCTAACAATAGGGGAATGCATAAATGATTATATCCAAAAATTTTTAAAAACATATTCTTCTAACAAAAACATAAACCAAAGGAACATTTCTAGATGACCAATCCAGGAATAATACTGATCAAGATCCTTAAAAACTGTGATGACCTTTGATCCAACAATTTGACTTTTAGAAATATATCCTTGGCTCAGCGCCTGTGGCTCAGGGGGCTAGGGTGCCAGCCACATACACCTAAGGTGGCAGGTTTGAATCTAGCCCGGGCCCGCCAAACAACAATGACGGCTGCAACCAAAAAACAGCCGGGTGTTGTGGTGGGCGCCTGTGGTCCCAGCTACTTGGGAGGCTGAGACAGGAGACTTGCTTGAGCCCAGGAGTTGGAGGTTGCTGTCAGCTGTGATAATATGGCAGTCTACCCAGGGCGACAGCTTGAGGCTCTGTCTCAAAAAAAAAAAAAAAAAAAGAAAAAGAAATATATCCTCATAATTGGCTTGGCGCCTGTAGCTCAAGTGGCTATGGTGCTAGCCATATACACCAGAGCTGGTGGGTTCGAATCCAGCCCAGGCCTGTCTAACAACAATGGCAACTACAACCAAAAAAACAGCCGGGGCACTGGCTCCATACACCAGAGGTGGGGGATTCAAACCCAGCCCTGGCCAAAAACTGCAAAAAAAATAAGAAAACAGCCAGGCGTTATAGTAGGCGCCTGTAGTCCCAGCTACTTGGGAGGCTGAAGCAAGAGAATCGCTTAAGCCCAGGAATGGGAGGTTGCTGTGAGCTGTGATGCCATAACACTCTACCCAGGGCAACAGCTTGAGGCTCTATCTCAAAAAAAAAAAAAAAAAAACCCACGAAATATATCCCCACAATTAAGGATATAAGAAAAGATACAGAGACAAATATTCATTGAAGCCCTTTAAAACAGCAATATAGGCTCGGCGCCTGTGGCTCAATCGGCTAAGGCGCCAGCCACGTACACCTAAGGTGGCAGGTTCGAATCCCCAGCCTGGGCCTGCCAAAGAACAATGATGGCTGCAACCAAAAAAAAAATGGCCGGGCGTTGTGGCAGGCGCCTGTGGTCCCAGCTACTTGGGAGGCAGAGGCAGGAGACTCGCTTGAGCCCAGGTGTTGGAGGTTGCTATGAGCTGTGATGCCATGGCACTCTACCCAGGTGGATAGCTTGAGGCTCCGTCTCAAAAATAAATAAATAAATAAATAAATAAATAATAAATAAAACAGCAATATACCCTTTTACAACCAATTATTAAAAAGTTAAATAATGGAAAATACAGTCAGTCATCAAAAATGTTACAGATAATTATTCATTAAAATGAGCAGATATTCATTACATATTAAGGGAAAAAAGCAGGCAAAGGGTAACGTAGAGGCTGCATGATACCATTTTTGTAAAAAGCTAATCACTACGTGGAAGCATACAGAAATGCATGAAGTACATATACAGAGAGGACAAATAGATAAATAGTTATCTCTAGGTGGTGGGATTATATGTATTTCTTTTTTAGAGACA
Source organism: Galagoides demidoff (assembly GCA_963574575.1). NCBI lineage: Eukaryota > Metazoa > Chordata > Mammalia > Primates > Galagidae > Galagoides > Galagoides demidoff. The sequence goes on from CAUYQV010076549.1 coordinate 4,604, forward strand.
GAGTCTCACTTTGTCACCCTTGGTAGAAGGCCGTGGTGTTAGAGCTCACAGCAACCTCCAGCTCTTGGGCTTAGGCGATTCTCCTGCCCCAACCTCCCGAGTAACTGGGACTACAGGTGCCCGCCACAACGCCCAGCTATTGTTTTGTTGCAGTTTGGCTGGAGTTGGGTTTGAACCCGCCACCCATGGTATATGGCGCTGGCACCCTATTCACTGAGCCAGGAGCCATCCATGTATTTCTTTTTTTTGAGACAGCATCTCACCATGTCACCTTCGGTAGACTGCTGTGACATCATAGCTCACAGCAACCTCAAATTCTTAGGCTTAAGTGATTCTCTCGCCTCAGCCTCCCAAGTAGCTGAGACTATAGGCACCCGCCACAATGCCGGGCTATCTTTTTGTTGTAGTTGTCATTGTTGTACGGCAGGCCCAGGCTGGCTTAGAACCTGCCAGGCCCAGTGTATGTGGCTGGCGCCCTAGTCGCTGAGCTATAGGTGCCAAGCCTAAAAAAAAATAATATATATATATTTTTGAGATAGAGTCTCACTTTGTTGCCCTTAATAGAGTATTGTGGTGTCCTAGCTCACAGTAACCTCAAATTATTAGGCTCAAGGATTCTCTCTTTTTTTTTTTTTTGAACATAATCTCAAGATTTTATTGTCTTCATGATAAAACAAAAGATGATTAGAACTGTTATCACTTGATTATTTTTCTTATCTCCTCCCAGTTCAAAATGCTTGCATCTCTTAGATCTGCAGTTAGGCTCCACACACTCAAGCCTTAGCACAATCTTCTTTGTAGTTTTAGCCTTTTTCTGGAAAATCAGATTAGTCTGCCCACCATAGCCACTCTGCTTCCTGTCATAATGCCACTTTCCCTGGGCATAGAGAAAGTCCTTGCCCTTCTTGTACCGTGTCACTTTGTGGGGCCAGTGCTTGCCACACTTCTTACAGAAAGTCCAGCAGGTTTTAGGAACATTCACCATGTTTGCGCAAGCACTACAGGCAATGAAAGAAAGACAAGGATTCTCTTGTCTCCGCCTCCCACGTTGCTGGGACTACAGGTGCCTGCCACAATGCCCAGCCATTTTTTTTTTTTTTGTGGAGACAGAGTCTCACTATGTTGCCCTGGGTAGAGTACTGAGGCATCACAGCTCAAAGCAACCTCAAACTCTTGGGCTGAAACAATTCTCTTGTCTCAGCCTCCCGAGCAGCTGGGACTACAGACGCCCACCACAACGCCCGGTTATTTTTTGGTTGCAGTTGGTTTTAGGTTCATTCTGGTTCCAGCAGGTTTTAGGAACATTCACCATGTTTGCGCAAGCACTACAGGCAATGAAAGAAAGACAAGGATTCTCTTGTCTCTGCCTCCCACGTTGCTGGGACTACAGGTGCCTGCCACAATGCCCAGTCATTTTTTTTTTTTTTTTGCCATGGATCCAGCCCATGTGGCAGGCATGGGCTGGATTCAAACCCCGACAGCTCCAGTGTATGTGGCTGGCGTCCTAGCCGCTGAGCTACAGGCCCAAGCCATGCCCAGCTATTTTTAGAGACAAGGTTTTGCTCTGGCTCAGGCTGGTTTTTTTTTTTTTTTTTTTTTTTTGAGATAGAGCCTCAAGCTAATCCCCTGGGTAAAGTGCTTTGGCATCACAGCTCACAGCAACCTCCAATTCCTGGGCTCAAGCGAGTCTCCTGCCTCAGCCTCCCAAGTAGCTGGGACCACAGGCGCCTGCCACAACACCCGGCTATTGTTTTTTTTTTTTTTTTGGTTGCAGCCATCATTGTTGTTTTTGGTGGGCCTGGGTTGGATTCGAAACTGCCACCTTAGGTGTATGTGGCTGGCGCCTTAGCCACTTGAGCCACAGGCGCCAAGCCATCAGGCTGGTCTTGAACCTATGAGCTGAGGCAATCTACCTGCCTCGGCCTCTAAGTAGTGGGATTACAGGCATGAGCCACCATGCCTAGCCTCCCAAATTTTTTTCCTTTTTTTTTTTTTTTTTGCTTTCCAGTTTTTTTCTACAATGCACATTATTCTTATAGTGATAAAGCTATTTTTCAAGGAAAAATATAATAATTATAAAGTGAAGTCTCTTGCAGCAATACAATGATTCTATCAAAGTGCCTATCTTAGTCATGAATCTTGAAACATAACTTGTCAATAACTCATCTTCAGTGTACAGAAATAGTCATCAGAAATAAAATAGAAACCAGTACTCTATTGCCTCTCTACTCAGTAAGTGCACTAAAAGCACTAGTCTTTCAGCATTTCCTTCATGTGGACAACATCCCTGTCCTATCCTCCATTCCCACACCCAGAAACCTATAACCAAATGAATCTGCCAGAGAAAATACAGAACAGAACTGCCCTGGGAAAACTCTTACCAGACTAAAGGGGCTCTTTTAATTAAAGAAACAAAAACAACCAACAAACCAAACATAAAAGCCCCAATCTCTGTAATAGGAAATTTGGGTTTAATTTTCTCTCCTAGAAATTATCAGTAGCAAGACTCTGCTGCCCTCTGACCTGAAACACCACCATCAATTCAGCACTGACTTAGCAGGACCAGCACTACCTACAAGAATCACTTCCATTTGAGAGTTACTAAATTCACTATCCAACTAGCAGAACCATGTCAGTACCTAACTAAATAGGTATTGCTGTCCCTAAGACCTCTTGTATTCTCTTACCCCTCTAGCCCAGGAACAATTTCCCAAGAATCCCACTTACCATTGTTGTTGGCAATTAGTGTGACAAGAGTCTTCTTTGTACTGTCGCTGTTCTGTGCCCCGCTGCTACTAACGGTGGTGGATGTAGAAATGTGCCCAGCAACAGAAGCATGGGCAGCGATGGGCACTGGAGCCGAGACTGGCTGTTGGCTCACAGAAACTGTGGGGAAGGGGAGGCACAGTCACTTGGGAGACAGGGACAGATGACACTAAAGGATACTGCTCTAACCTTCCCTTTCCATCTTGTTGTGTGTCTTGATAGCCAAAAAGTTTCCTGTTCTATTCATAAATCCAACTGTTCATCTCATTTCTCTTTCTACTGATCCTTTAGTCCACCATTTAGACACAATCCTTCTGTATCTCAAATCTCCTAGTTAATGAAGTTTCATCACTAAGCCCACGGAATCAGGATTTTAATATTTAGCTTATACAGCACTAGCAAACTTCTAGGACTCAAAGGTTTATTATCACCACTACTGGTATGCATGCATTCACAAGACCCTGAACTGTGTCCTGTTTCAGCCTAAACCAATGCTATCCTCAGGTCTCAAGGCAGGGAAGATAAAAATAGGGAGCAACTGGTACAATTTAGGGGACAAAAACAGCTCCACCCACTTTCAGAATCCAGGGCAATCTAGAATTTGACCTCGCAATATCACCTTTATGAAAGAAAAGCTAACAAGTCTAGATCTATAAACTGTTCATGAAGGCAGACACAAAGCAATTTCTACTTCACTCACAAAGGAAATCAAGTTAAAAAAAAAACCCAAAATATCAAAAATAATAAACAAGACTATGGGAATCATTTTTGACTAGGTACACATTGCCACACACCACCACTTTGAATTCTTGCTCATGTATCATTTGGTAAGAGGACTGGTAGGTATTTGATAAACACTGGTCAATTCAACTTCTTATTAAGTTTATAGCATTATTGATGAGGAAACAGATTTTCACAGGCCAAAAAGCATGGGAAAAGAAGGTAGCACCAGTGCCACGATGATGAATCCAAGAATCCATGATGATGGATTCTTAAAGTCCTTTTCCATTTCACACTTTCTGAACCAAAATGTCATTCGATTTCATTAATTCAAATAACAATCTAAGATCAGAATAGCTTCTGTTACCTGTAGTAGTTTTATCCACTGAATTATAATCTTCAACTACAGAGTCCTCAATGACATCACTGATTTTCTGCCATGGCTCCAACTCTTCCTCCTCACATTCCATAAACAGGTCGGTGTCCGCCATGCTACAAGAAAAAAGTTTAAGTAAGATACTAACCTAAGAATAAAAGAAATAATGACGAGAACTTAAAAGGTACAAACATACAGTTAGATAGAAATAAAAAATTCACTGTTTGGCTCGGCGCCTGTGGCTCAATCGGCTAAGGCACCAGCCACGTACACCTAAGGTGGCGGGTTCGAATCCCCAGCCTGGGCCCACCAAACAACAATGATGGCTGCAACCAAAAAATGGCCGGGTGTTGTGGCGGGCGCCTGTGGTCACAGCTACTTGGGAGGTGGAGGCAGGAGACTCGCTTGAGCCAGGGAGTTGGAGGTTGCTATGAGCTGTGATGCCATGCCACTCTTCCCAGGGGGATAGCTTGAGACTCCGTCTCAAAAAAAAAAAAAAAATTCACTGTTTGGCTCAGCACCCCATAGCTCAGTGGTCAGGGCACCACACCAACCAATTACGTACACCAGGGCTGGCAGGTTTGAACCTGGCCCAGCCGGCTAAACAACAACAACAAAAATAGACAGGCATTGTGACGGGCACCTGTAGTCCCAGCTACTCGGGAGGCTGAGGCAAAAGAATCATTTAAGCCCAAGAGTTAGAGGTTGCTGTGAGCTGTGATGGGCACAGTACTCCACTGAGGGTGACATAGTGAAACTCTGTCTCAAAAAAAAAAAAAAAAATTCACTGACAGGAGAGTACAGTGACTATAGCTAAACAGAAACATAATATATTTGGGAGATGGACACCCTAAATATCCTGAATTGATCACTACATATTATATACATGTAACAAAAAGGAGAAACAGTTTTACACATAATATGGAATCAGATCCTTGACTACCCCTTTGTGCCCTTTCTAACATTTCCCCTGGCATTCCCCACATCTAAGGATTCAGATTACAACTTTTATTACTGAATATTAGAAACCATTTCACAGAATATTAATAATTATAACTTACTTTTTTGAGACAGAGTCTCACTCTGTGCCCTGGTGTCACAACTCACAGCACTCTTTAAGCTCAAGTGATTCTCTTGCCTCAGCTTCTCAAGTAGCTGGGATTATAGGCGCCAGCCACAACGTCCAGCTATTTTAGTAGAGACAGGTTCTTGCTCTGGCTCAGGCTGGTCTTGAACTCTTGAACTCAGGCAACCTACCCACCTTGGCCTCCCAGAGTGCTGGAATTACAGGTGTGAACCACTGCACCCAGCCATGTGCTCATTTAAATTTTGCATCTAAGATGAGAACCTCACTTGTTACATGCTACTCCTAGCCCTATTACTACCTTGTACTTCTAGTGTAGGCAATTCTGGAAGCTATACCACCATAATTTAGAGTCAGCCTTTAAGGGTGGCACCTGTGGCTCGGTGGGTAGGGCGCTGGCCCTTTGTATACCGAGGGTGGCAGGTTTCAACCTGGCCCCAGCCAAACTGCAGCAGGACAGTGGCTGGGGTTGTGGCAGGTGCCTGTACTCCCAGCTACTCAGGAGGCTGAGGCAGGAGAATCGCCTAAGCCCAGGAGTTGGAGGTTGCTGTGAGCTGTGACTCCACAGCACTCTACCAAGGGCAATAAAGTGAGAATCTGTCTCTAAAAAAATAAATGAATAAATAAAAGGTCAACCTTTAATTTAAAAACATATTTCATGTCTAAGTTATATGACTCTTATAAATAAAGTCTAGGTAGCACCTGTAGCTCAGTGAGTACAGTGCCAGCCACATACACTGAGGGTGACAGTTCAGCCTGGGCCAGCTAAAAATGACAACTGCAACAAAAACAATAGCTGGGTGTTGTGGCAGGCACCTGTGGTCCCAGCTACTTGGGAGGCTGAGGCTTAAGCCCAAGAGGTTAAGGTTGCTGTTGAGTTGTGACACCATGGCACTCTACCCAGGGAAACAGCTTGAGACTCTTATCTCAATAATAATAATAAAGGCTCAGCGCCTGTGGCTCAAATGGCTAAGGCACCAGCCACATACACCAAGGTGGCAGGTTCGAATCCAGCCTGGGCCCGCCAAACAACAATAACGGCTGCAACCAAAAAAATAGTCAGGCGTTGTGGCGGGCGCCTGTGGTCCCAGCTACTTGGGAGGCTGAGGCAGGAGAATCACTTGAGCCCAGGAGTTGGAGGTTGCTGTGAGCCCTGATGCCACAGCACTCTACCCAGGGGAACAGCTTGAGGCTCTGTCTCAAAAATAATAATAATAATAATAATACTAAAGTCTGCATCTTTGCACTGTAAGCAAACAGAGCTATTGCTATTCTTTTTTTTTTTTTTTTTTTTGAGACAGGAGCCTGTCTTGAGCCTCTACCTCCTGGCTGGTGCCTTAGCCACTTGAACCACAAGCACTGAGCCATGCTATTGCTATTCTATCCTCCAAATTTAAACTAAGGGTCAGTGTGTTTTGGAATGGGAGTAGTGTTACTGCTCAATGTTCAAACAAAAGCCTTATTGCAAAGGCTCTCAGCGTCCTTAGTATCTCAGTAATTTTCCACCACATCCATAAGCCAAACCCAAAACCAACCTAACCATTCTGCTAATTAAGTAGTCAGGTCCCATACAACTTGATAGTAGTTTGCGAAATGCCCAACAGATGGCACTGTTTCCTTGAAAATTTAAAATATCCACAATGCCCCAGCGAGTCAGCTAGGGGCAGTTTGGGAACCACAAAAGTAATTTAACTTGATTCTCATTGGTCTCTGACCTTCCATTCTTTTGCTTTCTCTCTCTTCTCTCTCTCTTTTTTTTTTTAAATGCAGTTTTTGCCCAGGCTGGGTTTGAACCCACCACCTCCAGTATATGGGGCTAGCGCCCTACTCCTGGAGCCACAAGTGACACCCTCCTTTTTCTTTTTCTTGAGATGGACACTCACTGTGTTGCCCAGGATAGAATGCTGTGGCATCAGCCTATCTCAGAGCAACCTCAAACTCCTGGACTCAAGCAATCCTTCTGCCTCAGCCTCCTGGGTAGTTGGGAGTACAAGCACCACCACGACACCCAGCTAGTTTTTCTAGTTTTGGTGGAGACAGGGTCTTGCTCTTGTTCATGATGGTCTCCAACTCCTGAGCTCTGTGAGCCATCCACATTATTTCTGTCTTTCTAAACCAAAACCACAAAGGGGGTGAGAGAAGAAAAAGATCTAAGGGATCAACTTTAAGTTTTTTTGTTTTTTTTGAGACAGAGTCTCAAGCTGTTACCCTGGGTAGAGTGCTATAGCACCATAGCTCACAACAACCTCTAACTCTTGGGTTCAAGCGATCCTCTTGCCTCAGTTTTTCTATTTTTAGTAGAGATGGGGTCTTCCTTTTTGCTCAGGCTGGTCTCAGACTCATGAGCTCAGGCAATCCATCCACCTCGCCTCCCAGAGTGCTAGGATTACAGGCATGAGCCACCATGCCCAGCCAAAGTTCTTAATTTCATGTTTAATTTATAAGACAAAGCTAGCCAGAAATTGGACTAAAATGAACCCAAATCCATATTGAAGGCATTCTTTGAGCCAAAGACCACAAAACACCCCTACCCCTGGTCTAGTTACACTAAAAAATGACATTCTAAATGTTTTTTCCCCATCTAATTTTACTCCACTGTTCCTTGCTTTGTAACTTTCTTAGCGCTCAGAATCAACAGATAACTAACGCATAAGTATCAAACACTCAGAATGATGAATATAAACTGTGGATAACCTCTGCAGATGTTTTCAAGGACCTTCCTCCAGTCTTGACCAGTTACAAACAAACTCTCCACACATATGTAGACAAGTTTCCTTGGGAATTAGTAGAGCTATCTGAATGCAAACTGTGGTGCTCCATGCCATGCCAGTAGTTATTTTAATAGCATATTCAAAAGGCTGACCTTTTATCTCAGGACTTACAACATCCAAAGAGACTGAGTTATGTTTTATTTTTGAAGAAATGAATTTTAATAAGAATACTGGGCTTGGCGCCTGTGGCTCAAGTGGCTAAGGCGCCAGCCACGTACACCTAAGGTGGTGGGTTCAATCCTGCCTGGGCCTGCCAAACAACAATGACGGCTGCAACCAAAAAATAGCCGGGCGTTGTGGCGGGCGCCTGTGGTCCCAGCTACTTGGGAGGCGGAGGCAGGAGACTCGCTTGAGCCCAGGATTTGGAGGTTGCTGTGAGCTGAGATGCCACGGCACTCTACCCAGGGGGACAGCTTGAGGCTCCTGTCTCAAAAAAAAAAAAAAGAATACTGAAAATTTCTTCCATCTAACCATGAAAGTCAAATTATGTTATTCCTCCCATAAAGAAAAGGTACTTCAAGAAGCTGAAATAACTCAACAGGGTAGGTATGAAAAATTGGCAAAGAAAGATGCTTATGTCCTAACTACTTTTTCAATCAAGTGAGACAAATAACTCTTTTCCTCAGGTACAAGTACTGCCAAGACATCCAACCAAAGTAGCCAATGGTAATTAAAAGATTTAAAAAAATGAAAAAAAAATCCAGCTCATCAGGAAATATTTTTCATTTGTTTGATTTTGCAATGTAGAAAATGGAATTAACCAATAAGGCTTTTCAACTCAGAAAATAAATTTGACTGCTTACTGAGCATATTTCATAGACTTACACTCAAAATATTTCTCAAAGTTTTTCTTTCTTTCTTCTTTTTTTTTTATTTGAGCCAGAGTCTCACTTTGTCACCCTTGGCAGAGTGCTGTGGCTTTGTGTCACAGCTGACAGCAACCTCAAACTCTTGGGTTTAAGAGATCTTCTTGCATTAGGCTCCCAAGGAGCTGGGACTACAGACACCCATCACAACACCTGGCTTTTTTTTTTTTTTTTTTAGAGACGGGGTCTTGCTCTTGCTTGGGCTGGTATCAAACACTAGAGGTCAGAAGAACCACCCACCTCAGCCTCCCAAAGAGCTAGGATTATAGGAGTGAACCACCAAGCCTGACCCTCAAACCAAGTTTTTCAAACACTAAGTCCTTGATTCTGACCCAGAAGCTGTTTGTCATCTCAGAGTACTACCAATTCCTTTCACTTTCTTGGAATCTATAGCTCAAAAGTCAAAAACACAGGCTATGCCACAACAGAGAAGTCAATCTAAATTAAATGCTTCAAAACCCTGAGAAACAAAAAATGCAAATTTAACATCCTTCTAATAGTTTTCCAGTTATCAAAAAGATATCTTCACTAAAATGATGAAATGCTACCTTTAATACTTCTACCATGATGCTCTAGAAACACCCTCATTCTGTGGTCTTTCAAGTGATCCGTGTCATTTAGTCAGTCCCCTTTCCACTATTTTTGATCAAAGACAAAAAATACTGAATATGAAGTAGTAAATGTACAGATCTTCCCCAACTATCATTCCACTCGTATTTAACCTCTTTTTATACCAAACCTTTGAATTAAATTCTCAAAAGAAAAAAAATAAAACTGGAATTTTCCCCCTCTCTTCCCTATTTTTTGCTGCAAAGGATAGATGCACTCATAGGTTTGGAAACATATCACACCTAAAAAAAAATTCTGCTGGCATTCAATCCTTATTTTATTTATTTATTTATTTATTTATTTATTTATTTATTTATTTTTTTGAGACAGAGCCTCAAGCCATCCCCCTGGGTAGAGTGCCATGGCATCACAGCTCACAGCAACCTCCAACTCCTGGGCTCAAGCGAGTCTCCTGCCTCTGCCTCTCAAGTAGCTGGGATCACAGGCACCCGCCACAACTCCTGGCTATTTTTTGGTTGCAGCCATCATTGTTGTTTGGTGGGCCTGGGCTGGATTTGAACCCGTGCAACCTTAGGTGTATGTGGCTGGCACCTTAGCCAATTGAGCCACAGGCGCTGAGCCATATTACACGTTTCAATGTAATAACAATGATCAGAGAATTTGAGTTGTTATAATTAATTTAATGCTCAATAGAATTTGGGGGCAAAGTTAAATTTATGTGGCATTATTCTGAAGGTATACCTTGTGATACCTATTTGAAATTGCTAGTAACTGGATCATTTAAACTACCAAGTCACATAATTCTCATTATTTTTGTGTTGAAAATAGCAAAATATTCACATGCAGTTTTTTTAAAGAGACAGAGTCTCATTTTGTCACCCTCAGTAGAGTGCTGTGGCGTCCCAGCTCACAGCAACCTCCAGCTCTTGGGCTTAGGTGATTCTCTTACCTCAGCCTTCCAAGTAGCTGGAACTACAGGTGCCTGCCACAATGCCTGGCTATCTTTTTGTTGTTGTTGCAGTTTGGCCGGGGCTGGGTTTGAACCCGCCACCCTCGGTAAATGGGGCCAGCGCCCTACTCACTGAGCCACAGCCACTGCACGCATGCAGTTTTTTAACATGATAAGTGTTACAGAGGGAATGGCCTAAAAAATGGCCTCCACTCTTTTTGGAATCTGAAACGTGCATCCCTACCTCAGGTCTTAGCCAAAGATGGGATCAATCTGGGCAGAGGCTACGAGGTTGTTTTAGCCAAAAATGGGATTATGGGATGAATCAGAACCTTTAAAAGCTCTGTGCTTCTGCTGAGAAGCAGGAAATTTGGTACTGTAAGACAGTACTCCTCCATCCTTCCCCCTTTGCCAATGTAGTATAAACTTCTCTTTCCTTCTCCTCAACCCCTTGTCAACCACTCTTCTTTTTTTTTTTTTTTGAGACGGAGCCTCAAGCTATTCCCCTGGGTAGAGTGCTGTGGCACCACAGCTCACAGCAACCTCCAACTCCTGGGCTCAAGTGAGTCTCCTGCCTCAGCCTCCCAAGTAGCTGGGAACACAGGTGCCCTCCACAACACCTGGCTATTTTTTTTGGTTGCAGCCGTCATTGTTGTTTGGGGGCCCAGGCTAGATTCGAACCCGCTATCTTAGGTGTATGTGGCTGGCGCCTTAGCCACTTGAGCCACAGGCGCTGAGCCGTCAACCATTCTTCTGATGTGACTTTGTGGACAAGTGCTGAGCTTTTGGTAA
>CAUYQV010076553.1:0-14241 GCA_963574575.1 Galagoides demidoff
AAAAAAAAAAAAAAAAAAAAAGAAGTGAACAGACCATAACACAGTCTGTCTCCAAACTTTCATAGTGACCTACATGCCACATGTGTTTGTTGGTGTGTGATTTTCTCAGCCTTCTTCCTGCCAGTAGAATTTTGGGAACCTAAAGGCCTTTTCTCAGGGTGTATTATTTTTGTCCTTTTCAGTTCAAGCTGGCAGTGTTTTGCCAATATCATTCTCACAAAAACTTTGTGGGACTCCTGTGAATCTCACTGATATTCACTCTATTAGACCCACAAGTGTCTATGAGATAAGCCCATCTCTTTGTCCTCTGCTGAGACAGCAAAGGGATGATACCCTTAAGTTTTCTGAGAGGTCCTTACTGTTTGATTAGGAGAATCTGCAGAATGCATTTTTTTAAAGGGCTCTTGTGCCTGAATAATGTTTTGTGGTAGTACCCTTGGTCTTTATAAGGTCATTAAAGGTTAACAGTCACAACTTTTTTTCTTTTTTTTTTGGCCAGGGCTGGGTTTGAACCCACCACCTCCGTATATATATGGGGCCGGTGCCCCACTCTTTTGAGCCACAGGCACTGCCCAGCAGTCACAACTTTTACTTTATCTCTAGACCATGGTTTTCCTGATTGTGTCTTAGATTTAAGCTTTTTCCAGAAGCTGTTTCTGAATTTTAGCATCAGAGTTTTTTAAGCCATTAAGTTATGGCTCTTTTGTTTGTTTAATAATCCTTCCCCCAATGTATTTCTCTCCTCCTGTGTTTTACTATAAACAGCAAGAAGCAAATAGTTGTCTCTCTAGACACCTTGCTTGGGAATCCATAGCTAGAAGCTGCCTACCCCAGTCCCTTCCTCCTCATTCCCATTGCCACTACTCTCTAGCTATGAGAGTCTGGACCCCTTTACCTGCTTAAAAATTATCGAGGGCCCCAAAGAGTTTTATTTATGTGGGTTATATCTATCAATATTTACTGTATTAGAAATCAAAGCAGAGAAATATTTTTAGAAGTAGTAATTCATTTTACTTTTCTTTTTCCTCACTGCTAGACAATATGGGAAGTATTAATTCATTTAAAAAAATCCATTACATGTTGACATCAGAGTGACAATGCTGTCGGACATCATGTAGCCTCTGGAAAACCCCACTGCACACTCATGACTCCATGAGAATAAAGAAGGCAAATAATGTCTTAATATTATAATAGTTTTGAACTCACAGACCTCCTAGAAACCTCTTCCCCAAACCACACTTTGGGTGTTGCTGTCCAGATCAAGTCACTGGCTCCTTACCCCCTCAGGGTTGAGTCTCGGCCCCTTGTCCTTCCACACACCTGTGTCCTCCCTACCTTTCTGTTAGCCCTCTAGGACTCACCAGTCCAGTGGTTGTCTCCCAAATCCTGCAGGCCATCCTTCCTCTACCTGGAACATCTCCCTCTGCCTTTTCTCCTAGCCCCATGGCTCATGACCCTTCCCACCACCAGACTCCTGTGAAGTGACTAGTACACACATGTGCATATGTCACCTATAATTTTACTTTCTTTTTTTATTTTGTACAAAGAAAAGACAATATTGCATATATGTTCTGGAATTTTTTTTTTTTTTTAAGACAGAGTCTTGCTCTGTTGTCCAGGCTGGAACGCAATGGCAGGATCATAGCTCACTGCAACCTCCAACTCCTGGGCAGCAATCTTCCTGCCTCAGCCTCCCAAGTAGCTGAAACTATAAGCGTGCACCTGTGCACCATCACACCTGGCTAATTTTTTTTTTTTTTTTTTGTAGAGACAGGAGTCTTACAATGTTGCCCCAGCTGGTCTTGAACTCCTAGCCTGAAGTGATTCTCCTGCCTCCTAAAGTGATTGAGTTACAAGCATGAGCCACCACACCTGGCCTCTTTGGCTACATCTACAGTATTCTTCTTTAATTTTTCCAACAAAAATAAATCATACTTATTTAAGCAGTTTCATTAAATAAATCCACAAGAGTAATAAACAGTAGTACAAAGTACAAAAAGTGGACAAAAGTCCAGTGTCCCAAGTTGAGGCAAAATGTTCAATTAACAAAGAAATGTCTATATTTAAGCTTATTTTGCTTTTTATTATAAGCATTTAAAAAATACAGGAAAAAAACTCTAATTCAGATAGACAAAGATACTCAAACTGGAACCACGGTAATTTAAATAGTTCAGAGACCCAGCGTATACCACAGGAGTAAAATAAGTAAAGCCAGTCTATGCCAAAGCTTTCTGTAAGAGGAAAAGCCTGACACTTACTAATGTAAACTAATTAAGAACCAAATGCTCCGGTTTCACAGTCCTGCTGCTCTGGCTACTCCCCCTCTCCCCTACTGCTTTTGAGGCCCAGCTTCTCAGTTATTCACAACCCTCTTTGTTCTATCATCCTTGCCCTCCCCCAAGTATTCATGAGCAAAGAATAAGTAGGCCAAGTAGATAACTTTCTTTTCAAAGGGTACTAAATTCCTTCCCTATTCATCTCCACTTTCCAAACACCTTTGACTTGAACTTAACTCATTTTTACAGCTTTAGGACCCAATTAAAGCCACCCATGAGGGACCAGGCTGGTTCTAGCCACCTTTGTGAGGTGACTCCCTGTGCCCAGAGCTGGGTAATGGGCTGGAAATGCGGTTTCCCCAACTCAAGGAACATGAAGAGAAATGGAGTCTCAGGCTCCTTCCCCATGTTCAGAGTACTGTGCAGGTCCCAAACAAAGCCAGCTAGGCAAGGATTTCTTTTTGATTCTTTTCCACACCAAACATTTTATTTTTTTTTATTTTTTTGAGACGGAGCCTCAAGCTATCCCCCTGGGTAGAGTGTCATGGCATCACAGCTCATAGCAACCTCCAACTCCTAGGCTCAAGCGAGTCTCCTGCCTCTGCCTCCCAAGTAGCTTGGACCACAGGCGCCCGCCACAACACCCGGCCATTTTTTGGTTGCAGCCATCATTGTTTGTTTGGCGGGCCCGGGCTGGGGATTCGAACCCGCCACCTTAGGTGTACGTGGCTGGCACCTTAGCTGATTGAGCCACAGGCGCTGAGCCACACACCAAACATTTTAAATTGTCAGTCTTGCTTGGAAGGAGCTTTCCTAATCCCAGGATTTTTTATTAATGTTCTTCTTTCTTTATTTCTAGGACATTCATAGGTTTTGGCTCTTCAATCTATCTGGACTTTATTATGGGTTCTTTTCCCAAATCGATGGGTCCATTAGTCCCTTTAGTAGCATTTCTTCATTTCCTTGAAATACCCCCTGTAACAAGTAAATGACTCTGAATTATATTTTGTCCCATTGACTTATTCCACTGATTCTGTGTCAACACCACATTGTTTTTATCACTCTATTTTAAGGCACGTTTTGGTATCTAAAAGGACATCCTCTTACTTTTCTTATTATCTCAGTTTTTCTGTGATCTTTTACTTCATTAGTTTCTCAATCTAGAACAAGTTATGCAATGCTGAGTCTATTTTCTCATCTGGAAAGGTCAAGACTATGGGCTCTACAGTCATACTGTCTGCATATCAGTAAAGGTCCACCCTGGAAAACAGAGTCTTCTAGATCTTTCAGGCAGAGAGAATTTAGTACAGGGAACTGGTGATAGGAGAAGGAAGAGCTGACAAGCCAGCCGTATGCAAGGATAGGAGGTTACTCACTGTACAGCAGGTCACATACAAGGAGGTAGGGACAGGGCCAGTGGCTCACACCTGTAATCCTAGCACTCTGGAAGGCTGAGGTGGGTGGATTGCTTGAGCTCAGGAGTTTGAAACCAGCTTGAGCAAGAGCGAGACTCTGTCTCTACTAAAAATAGAAAAACTAGCCAGCTGTCATGGTGGGTGCCTGTAATCTCGGCTACTTGGGAGTCTGAGGCAAAAGAGAATGACTTAATCCTAAGATTTTGAGGTTGCTGTGAGCTGTGATGATGGCACAGCACTCTACCCAGGGTAGAGTGAGAGTCTGTCTCAATACAGACATACATACAGGCTGGTAGTACTGCTATAGCCCAGAGTGGGGGCCATCTGGTGGAACCTAAAACCTCATGGAGGCTGCTGATGGGTACTGAGGCCAGGGAGGAAGGAGGCCTGTAGAACAGATATGGGAGCCACATAGGGCACAGAGTTGTTCCCAGACACACCACAGGAAGCACAAAGAGAGAAATACCCTGGCTTTTCCCCCCACTCTCCAAGCTTTCATTAAGGCTTTTTTACATTGGCCAAACCAACATGGAGGGCAGTGAAAACCTCAGCTTGCATCAGTTTCCTCCTCCCAAAAAGGGGGATAAAGAATAATGGCCCTTCTCTCACAGGTTATCATGAGGATTAAATACATTAAGCCACATTAAACACTTTGCAAGCATTTAATAGGTGTTATGTATTATTATTATTATTATTATTATTATTATGCACAATGAAGATAGCAACATCTATCTTACAGAGTTAAGGTCAGCAGTGAAGTGAGACAACAACTGGGAAATGCCTGCATGGTGCTGTGCATCTCGTACTGGGTATTTCACAAATGTTGGCTCTCCTTGCAGCTCCAGTGCCTCGCCCTTACATGTACTCAGTAATATCTGCAACTGATGATAGTGAAGACCTTGACCTGGGGAGGAGGCAGTCTCCTCAGAGTTAGGGATAACATTCTTGCTCTGCTAGAGACTCCAGAGGGCTAAGATTTTTGGAGTCAGGGAGCTCACAGCCCTTTATTAACCAATATGGCCACACACAGAGATGCCTTTGGAATGACATCTGTATCCTTTTCTGGAGTGACATCTGTATCCTCTTGCTCCTCCTATTGGTGCCCCTTCTTTGATTTTAGCCTGTTCTTTTTGCCTCATGCTGTTAATTGCTGTTTCTGTGTTTACATATATGCTACCAACATTCATGAGTGCACAACCTCCTGTGTGTGTAAAGTACTTTACCACTTATAGACATTGCCCCATCTGGTCCTCCCAACAACTCCCAGAGGTAGAGAGGGCAAGCTTTACTATCCCTATTGAGCAGCAATGGAAACCAAGACGCACATGCACACACACACACACACACACACACACGCACACACACACACGCACACAGATTCCATATCCCCGAAGGCAGGATTCATGCCTTATCTACTTCCTGCTACAGATAAAGTACCTAGCAGCTGAAATATTGTAAGTGATTGTGAAATTGAGTTGACCTTGACTCCTGCACTGGACCCCCTTAGAGGAGGAAGAGGAAGCACCCAGATGAGGACCAGAGCCAGAGCCAGAGTCCAAGTCCAGCTTAACAAAATTGTGCAAATGCTCTGCCCACACAGACACTTGTTAGAGCACCCACAGAGCAGAGGGGCTGGTCACCAGGAGAGGCTGAGATGCCCAGGGAAACAGATCTCTCCACCTGACTCTACTCCAGGGTGTGTGATACCTTCTTCTAGAAAGTGGGAACCCTGGAAGGCAAACACTTCCTCCAAAACCATAGTACTAATCAACCAATTGCCTCAACTGCTCACCCACGGTCTGGCATCCACACCGGTCCCTGGGGAGCCAGTCTGAACAGAGGCTTTCTCTCATGTGGGCATGGCACATTGGCAGGAAGCATAGGACATTAGAAATTAGAAGCCTGAGCTAATGAAATGGATCCACATAAGGGCTTCACTGTTGCAGTCCCTTCTACATAAATATTAATATATCTAACTCGATCAGTTAAGACATGAGTGCTACCGGCCTCTGACTCACCTCTTTTCACTGGTTTCAGCTGTGTACTTGCCTCCTCTGATATTTTCCAGATTCACAATTGTTTCAGCTTGGGTTCACATCTTTCCTTACCCCCAAATGAGAGACCACTGTGTCCTGTTGGCCTGAGGGGCTTCTGGAGCAGGGGAGAGGGGCAGGCCTAGCACTAGTATCCAGGCAGCTGCCCGTAACACCTCTGTGTGCTTTCCAGAGCCCTGTTGGCTGACTCATCCTCCCCTCTGCCCACAGAGGTCCCCATGCCCTTGAGAGCCAACAGGAAAAGGCAGGGTCAAGAATGAGAGCATGGGCAGCAACTGGGAAGAAGAAATGCCAGAGGCCTCCTAATGGGCTCCAAGACCCCTCAGCATCTGACAGCCCCAGCCTGTTTCCTCTTGCTTTCCCCTCAGTGTCACTCTTCATTTTTCCTGGAATGTGCCAGGCCCACTCCTGCCCCAGTGCCTTGTCACTACATGCTCCTTCTCACTTCCCGCTTACCTCTTTGCTCTACTGTCATTTTCTCACAATAATCGGTTTGGCATGGCTTTCTTAGTGGCCTTCCCTACAATTGCACACCCCATTCTCCAAGGCCCCGCTTTTCCCCCTGCCACCGCTCACCATCCACCTTACTGATTTTGTTGATGGTTGGTGCCCCGCCCTCCAGCATTTGTATCCTCTTCCTCATTGCTGTACTGCCCATGGTGCCTGACGTGTGGCCTATGCTCAGTGCTGTCTCCTGGATGTGTGAATGAATGGAACCAGCAGGTGAGCTCACGGGCTTCTTGCAGGGCTGACAGCAGGCGGCCATGTGGTTTCTGTCAGCCCCACTCCCTTCTGGGTCTGAGTTCATCTGTCTAATGAGGAGGGCACATGAGCTGCTGTCTAAGCTGCCCTCCGGCAGTAATAATTGATGAGTCCAGGCAGTATCCGCTTACTCAGAGAGGCCCAAACAGAAGGCAACAAGGGAAGGGAGGCAGGAAGCAGCTGCCAGGATGACGAATTGGAATCTCAAGTCATCGGCCCCAAGTGCCAATCCTTACAGGCCTCAGCACAGCTCAGGATTAAAAGCTTTTGAGTCTCACGCGGTCACCTGGTCTGACCTGTCCCTAAATGACCATAAGTTGCACTTGAAAGTTATTCCATCTTATGGTGATGACACCAAGGCCTAGAACAGGAATAGAGATGTGCCAGACTTTGTACAGAAATTTTACAAAACTTGGTTTGTTTCAGCGCTCATTCCACAAATACTGTGGCCTTAAATAAGCCCTAGCAGGATTTCTATGCATTTGTTAAATATAAGCCCTACCCCCATAATAAAACCTAGTGATGGGCGTGGCTATGCAGCATATCTGCACAGCCTCGCCATGCATTTCAGCGCAGAGAGGAAGACATCCCCTGAAAATAAGCCCTCGTGTGTTTTCTTGAGAAAAAATAAATATAAGACAGTGTCTTATTTTCTTTTCTTTCTTTCTTTTTTTTTTTTTTTGACAGTGTCTTATTTTCAGGGAAATACAGTACTTACCAGGACCTCTTCCGTACTGGGCACTGTTCAAGGCAGGAACAGAGCATTGAAGGAGAGAAGACAGTCCTCACTTGACTATGTGTTTATCTGTGAAGCCTGATGGGCCTGCTTCCCCTTCCACCTCCCACTCTCCAACCTCTTAAATCCCTTATATCCCTCACATGTCAAAAATAAAACAACAGCAACAACAACCTGCCTACCCTCACTAGAACAAGAGGTCTATGGCACCGATTTCCCTATCCACCTCATCTGCATCCCGGGGACCTCAGCTCTAGATTGCTGTTCAGGTTCAGGAAACTCCCAATCTCTCCCTCATTCCCATCACCTTCCTGTATTTGGTCCTACCACCACTCCTGGACAAACTCTCCTTCTGTGCCTGTTGGACCAATTGCCTTAGTCACCTCCAAACTAATTGCATGTCACCCTTATTGAACACCTTCACGTCTTCATCCAGTTTTCCTTTCCTTCACCATCTCTCTCCTGCCTTCCTTCTGCCTCTTCAAAGCTGATTATCGTAACTAAATTTACTCTCCCATCTTCAAGAGGAGGTGGTCTTCTCTCAGTCTCTCAGCTCTTAATGAATGCCCACCACCTCTTGTACCTGTTTCCCGGTGTCTCCTGCATGCCTTATCCCTCCCTGAGACAGTACACTTCTTGAGGGCTTACCTTTCTTTCTTTCTTTCTTTTTTTTTTTGAGACAGAGTCTCACTATGTCACCCTCAGTAGAGTGCCGCAGCATCACAGCTCACAGTAGCCTCAAACTCATGGGCTTAAGTGATTCTCTTGCCTCTGCCTCTTGAGTAGCTAGGACTACAGGCACCCACCACAACAACACCCAGCTATTTTTTGTTGCAGTTGTCATTGTTGTTTAGCAGGCTCGAATCGCCAGCGTCAGTGTATGTGGCTGGCACCTACTCACTGAGCTATGGGCGCCAAGTTGAGGGCTTACCTTTCTATGTTTGATTGATTGATTTTTTGTCACTCTGGTGACAGAGTTTCACTTTGTCACCCTCAGTAGAGTGCTGTGGCATCATAGTTCACAGCAACCTCAAACTCTTAGATTTAAGCAATTCTCTTGCCTCAGCCTTCTAAGTAGCTGGGACTACAGGTGCCTACCACAACACCAGGCTATTTCTTTTCAGACAGGGTCTCACTCTGGCTCAGGCTGGTCTCAAACCCATGAACTTGGGCAATCCACCCACCTCAGCCTCTCAGAGTGCTAGGATTATAGGTGTGAGTCACTGCGCCGAGCCTCCTGTTTATGTTCTACACAGCTCTAACCCAATGCCCACTCACTGGGCAATCAATCAGTGAGGGGTTTGACCCAGATTTACTGAATTGTGATATTTAAGAAGAAAACATTTGGGAAAATGTGTATTTGTTCACAAATGTTAAGAGGAAAATGTAAAATACAAGGTTGCTATGTGTATGGTCTAATAATCAACGTAAACTGTCTCCACATGAGTAAAATTGGAAAGCAATTGGTAAAAATGAAAAAAGCTGTGTTAAGGTTGTTAGATTATGAGTGGTTTGTTTAAGTAACCTACGAATATTGTCAGTGCATTGTTTATGCATTTGAAAAGATATTTTAAAATATATGGATGGCTGGAAGAATTTTTGAAACATTCTACCCTTGGGTATAAACTCATAAAGTCTGTCCTAGGGGCTAAGAGGGAATTAATAGTAGAGGGATTAAAATCTTAAGTCCATTTTTTTACCTGGAAAACTTTTTTTCTTTTTTGGAGACAGAGTCTCACTCTATTTCCCTGGGTAGAATACAGTGATGTCATCATAGCTCACTAGCTCACTGCAACCTCAAATTCATGGATTCAAACAATCTTCCCAAGTAGCTGGAACTACAGGTGCATGCCATCATGCCCAGCTAATCTTTTCTATTTTTGGTAGAAATGGGGTCTCTCTCTTGTTCAGATTGATCTCCCTGAGTGGTAGGATTACAGTTTATAAGGATTTTTTTTCCTCAGGGTACCAAAGAGAGATTTTATTTAGGAAGAACAAAGAGAAAGTTAGAGTACTTCCAAAGATAATTGGAAATTGGTCCCTCTCATGGAGAAAAGGTGAGAAAGACCTGTAAGGCTTTTTTCTTCCTCTCAACAAGAATGGGAAGTCCATGCAACCTCCTGGAGCTTCGGGGCATTTTGTGCTCTGAAGCTCCAGCAGTGGGGAGGAGGGTCTTGGAGAGAGAGTGGACACACCCATCCATCCAGGAGAGGACGGCTCAAGCCCAGCTCTTAAAGTGGCACTACTCAGCTTGGGCATTTAGAGCATCCCTCTGATATGTGTATTACACTTTTATCCCCTGGGCTAGAAAGACAAAAGAGTTGCCAGAAGCTCAGACAAAATGGGCCAAGAGCCCTCTGGTGAGATAGGTCAAAGATGCAAGCCCCGTTGGAGGGCCTCAGGATGACGTAGATGAGGCCAGAGGCACTGAATTCGTCCAGTCAGTCAACAGATCCTTACTGACAACTGACTTCCATGTGCTCAGAAAGGTTCTAGGTACCAGGAAGCAAATCTCTATCCTCATGGAACTTACATTTAAGCCAACATGGTGGACACTAAATGGAATAGATTTGTGAATAAGTAAAAGTAGGTTTGAAGAATTGGTGTGAATTTAAAATGGAGCAGCCGCTATAATATCAGTTCATATGGCCGTTCCTAAAATAATTAAAGGCCAGGCATGGTGGCTCACGCCCATAATCCCAGTACTTTGGGAGGCTGAGGTGGGTGGATCGCCTGAACTCACAAGTTCAAGACCAGCCTGAGCTACAGCAAGACCCCATCTCTAAAAATAGCCGGCGTTGTGGTGGGTGCCTGTAGTCCCAGCTACTTGGGAGGCTGAGGCAGGAGAATTGCCTGAATCCAGGAGCTTGAGATTGCTGTGAGCTAAGACACCACAGCATTCTACCAAGGGCAGCAAAGTGAGACTCTGTCTCAAAAAAAAAAAAAAAATTAATTAAAATTAAAATAAATTAAAAAAAAACACAGGAAGAAATTGATCTATCAATTCCACTTCTGGATATAGACACAAAAGAACTGAAGGCAGGGAAAGAAGTTTAGCTCATACTTCTATTCCTAGCATTCTGGGAGGCAGAGGCAGGAGGATCACTTGAGCTCAGGAGTTAGAGACCAGCCTTAGTAAGAGTGAGACCTTGTCTCCACTAAATATAGCAAAACTAGCCAGGCATTGTGGCTGGCACATATAGTACCAGCTACTGAATTTGAGGTTGCTGTGAGCTATGATGATGCCATAGCACTCTGTCCAGGGTGACAGAGTGAGACAGTGTTTCAAAAAAAAAGAGAGAGAGAGAGAAAAAAAAATAGCTGGGAATGATGGCACACACCTGTAATCTAGCTACTTGGGAGGCTGAGGCAGGAGGATTGCTTGAACCAAGGAGTTTAAGGTTGCTGTACGCTAGGCTGATGCCCCTTAGCTCACATTTGACTTCTGCAATTACAAGAGATACAAGATACAAGATAACAAATGTTATCAGTATATATTGAGTATTTTAATACAGGTTTTTCCATTCTGAAAATGTGTATACATGTTTTTGGCACCCTCTATACATAAAATGGAATCCCGGCACATTGGGAGGCCAAGGTGGGAAAATCACTTGAACCCAGGAGTTTGGAGCTAAGATGATGTCACTGTACACTAGCCAGGACAACAGAACAAGACCCTGCCTCAAAACAAACAAAAGTAAATTTTATGTTACATAAAATTTTTTTTTATGTGGCAAAATTGTTTGCCACAATAAAAATAAGTAAATAAACTAATGGTAGAAGGGAGGTAGATTAGATGGTGGAAGTGTTATGGCAAAAAAAAAAAATGAGTATGTCAGGGAAGGCAGATGGGAGTACAAGGGTGAAAGGTCAGTTTTGAAAACAGTGACTGGGGAAGGTCTCACTGAGAAAGCAATGTAAGAATAAAGATCCAGTTTCAGTGCCTATGGCTCAAGCAGCTAAGGCGCCAGCCTCCTACACCAGAGCTGGTGGGTTCGAATCCAGCCCGGGCCCGCCAAACAACAATGATGGCTGCAACAGAAAAATAGCCGGGCATTGTGGAGAGCGCCTGTAGTCCCAGCTACTTGGGAGGCGGAGGCAGGAGAATTGCTTGAGCCAGGAGTTGGAGGGTGCTATGATTTGTGATGCCACGGCACTCTACCCAGGGGGACAGCTTGAGGCTCTGTCTCAAAAAAAAGAATAAAGATCCAAAGGAAGTGAGGGAGTGAGCCCTGTGGAATTCTGGGACAGGAGTGATCCAGAGGCATCAGCAAGTACAAAAGTCCCAAGGCAAGAAGAGCAATAAGCCCACTGTGCCAGAGCCATTTCCACTGAGGTAACGTTGTGTTTCTTGGGTCAGTTCTGACTGCACCGGGCAAACTGCTTAAAGAGTAGGGTTGGGAAAAACCTCTCCCAGCCTTGGAGAGAATGCACAGAGCATAGAGTCTTAGCTGGGTGAGGAGTCGGGGGGAGTGTGGCTTTGTTAACTTTGTAGAAAAGTCATTGTAGACTCTAGTAGTCACACTTCTTTTGGGAACATGACCACTCAGACCACAAGAGCTTTCTGGGTATTTACAGGTTCGTTTCTCTGGAAAGAATCCTGGTAGGACAGGAACTAAGAATTTTTTCCCTATGACCTCTAGGTGCGTTTGTGACCCATGAGAACACTGGGCTTTGCATTTCTCATTACAGAGCTCTCATAGCTCCCGCGTTTTGGAAGAGGTCACTATAGTTAAACATTTTTATGACTTTCTCCCCCAGGGAACCAAGGATAAAGGTGAGGAAAGAACTCAATCCAAGGTAGAACCTCCAATGCCCCAAGATGTTTCCTTTTAATAAAACCTAGAGTCTCATGCCAGGAGCATTACACAAAAATAAAGCCAGCATAGCCAAGTGCAAACTGTGGAGTTAATAAACAATGCTGTAAAAGAGACTCTTTCTCTCAAGATACTTTTAATTGTCGGATGTGAAAGATAATAAAATGGATTCTTTTCTGCTTGAAACTTTGCCAACCTTATGGCTAATGCCCACTGCAGCTACATTAAAGGCTCTGGGCATCTCTGCCAAGATGTGATGGCTGGGAACCAGTGATGATTTCAGAATGAGCTTTCTCAATCTGACAGGCCCACCATCTCAGCCTGGTCCATGGGCCGCTGCCTGACTCAGTCTGATTGCAGCTTCTATGGGAGGTTATTCTATCCTTTATAGAGGCTAATTAATGTCCACAGCAAAGTTTTAGTATACTGGCTTAAAGTTTACTATTGAGGCATGTTATGGGCGTAAGGGTGGTCTCTGGAGGGAACTTCTCTGGAATTCTCTGCTATGACTCAGTGTGTCTCATAGTAACAGGAGGCAGGAAGGCTGAGGTGGCTTTTGTTTTCAGCTTTATTGCAGTGCAAATGACCAATAAAAGTTGTATATATTTAAGACGTACAATCCGATGTTTGGATATAGGTACACGTTGTAAAATGATCACCACAATCAAGATACTTAACATATCCAGCGCCTCACATAGTTAACTTTAAAAAAAATTTTTTTTTTTTTTGTAAGGAAGTCTGAGGTTTCATAATAGATAGAAAATGGATGGATTCACCTCTGGGTTGGGTGTCTTCTGTTTGCCTAATCGACCCCAGAGGCCCTCTGTACTCTTCTCTCTCTGGATCTCTGTGTCTCTCCTCTTCTGTGCCCCCAGGCTGACTTTCAAATACACCTCAGCAGGTTGCTTGGCCTGGAGGCTTCCAAAGAAGCCAAGGAGGATCTTCCCTGAGGGACCCGGAGGAGGGAGGGGTCGAGTTCTTAGACCTAGGAGATATCTGTGAGCTGCAGAATCCTCCCTGGAACCCTCTCTTATCAGGTCTCTCCAGGCTCTGATGACCTTGCTCTCCTTCCGCCTTTGACTAACCCCAGGTAGCTCCCCTACAGTCCCCATGGCTTCCCTGCAACCTGCCCCTACTTTTGTAAAGAGCTTTTTTTTATTGAATTCTGCTGAAATGACCCAAGTGAAGTGTGCCCTCTATTTGTTGCCAGGACCCCAAGTGATGCAGGCAGCCACCAATGATTGGGTTACCCTGGTCATACCAGTGAGATCCTGTGGTTTGGTTTCCTCATTTTTGAGGTGTAAATAAAAATGCTCTCTGGGGTTTCATGAGGATTATAATAGATACAAAGCATTAAACAAACATCATGTTCTTTTTTAGAAAATAAATATGATTTCTTAGTTTCACCATTCCAAGAAAGCCTAAGAATAACATGCTATCAAGACACCGTTTGCTACCAATATGCAGGTACCTTGAGTAGTTTTCTAAAATGCATATAGGTTTTTTTTTTAATCTAGAAAGCCTAATTGGATTATACTGTGATAAATATAAACACATTAGGTGGTCTGATAATACTTCAATCCTAAAAATTTTCCCAAATTCAGAAAGACAAGACAGATGAGATAAAAAACATTTTCAATATTTTGTAAACAGGCTCAGTGCCTGTGGCTCAAGCAGCTAAGGCGCCAGCCACATACACCTGAGCTGGGGGTTCGAATCCAGCCCGGGCCTGCCAAACAATAATGACGGCTGCAACCAAAAAATAGCCAGGTGTTGTGGCGGGCGCCTGTAGTCCCAGCTACTTGGGAGGCAGAGACAGGAGACTCACTTGAGCCCAGGAGTTGGAGGTTGCTGTGAGCTGTGATGCTACAGCACTCTATGCAGGGTAACAGCTGGAGGCTCTGTCTCAAAAAAAAAAAAATTTTTGTAACCAGCAGGTGATAGTGATTCATATTTTGCTAGAAAAACTATAAATAGGTTCGGCGCCTGTGGCTCAATCGGCTAAGGCGCCAGCCATGTACACCTAAGGTGGCGGGTTTGAATCCCCAGCCCGGGCCCACCAAACAACAATGATGGCTGCAACCAAAAAATGGCCGGGTGTTGTGGTGGGCACCTGTGGTCCCAGCTACTTGGGAGGCGGAGGCAGGAGACTCGCTTGAGCCCAGGAGTTGGAGGTTGCTA
>CAUYQV010076555.1:0-17630 GCA_963574575.1 Galagoides demidoff
ATATATTGATTTCATAAGACATTCTTTTAAAAAACATAACCACATGCTATTAGGCTGGGCATGGTGGAGTCCTACCACTCTGGGAGACCAAGGCAGGTGGATTGCTTGAGTTCAGGAGTTCAAGACCAGCCTCAGCAAGATAGAGACTCGTGTCTACTAAAATTAGGAAAACTAGCAGGTTGTCATGGTGGGCACCTGTAGTCCCAGCTACTGGGGAGGTTGAGGCAAGAGAATCACTTGAGCCCAAAAGACTGAGGTTACTGTGAGCTATAATGACACCATGGTACTACCCAGGGCAACATCTTGAGACTATCTCAAAAAACAAACAAACCAACAAAACAAAAAAAGAAAAATTACTCATGAACTATTTGGTTACCCTGATATACAGTTGATATAGGAAAGACATTTAAAGTTTGATTTTTTTCCCTTTTATTTATTTATTTATTGAGACAGGAGGCTCGAGCTGTCCTCCTGGGTAGAGTGCCGTGGCATCTCAGCTCACAGCAACCTCTAACTCCTGGGCTCAAGCGAGTCTCCTGCCTTAGCCTCCCAAGTAGCTGGGACCACAGGCGCCCGCCACAACGCCTGGCTATTTTTTGGTTGCAGCCATCATTGTTGTTTGGCGGACCCTGGCTGGATTCAAACCTGCCACCTTGGGTGTACATGACTGGCGCCTTAGCCACTTGAGCCACAGGCGCCGAGCCTTATTTATTTTTTTTGAGACAGAGTCTCAGTCTGTTGCCGTGGGTAGAGTGCCATGGTATCAGCCTAGATCACAGCAACTTTATACTCTTTTGCTCAAGCAATCCTGCCTCAGTCTCCTGAGTAGCTGACTAATCATTTGTATTTATAGGAAAGACAGGAATCTTGCTCTTCTTCAGGCTGGTCCCAAACTCCTGAGCTTAAAGAATCCTCCCATTTCAGTCTCCCAGAGTGCTAGGATTATAGGCATGAACCACCATCTGATTTTCAGATTTTTTTTTTTAGTTCTGTTTTCTTTCTTATTCTTTTCTTTTCTTTTTTTTTTTTTTTTTTTTGAGACAAGAGTCTCAAGCTGTTGCCCTGGGTAGAGCGCTATGGCATCACAGCTCACAGCAACCTCCAACTCCTGGGCTTAAGTGATTCTCTTGCCTCAGCCTCCCAAGTAGCTGAGACTACAAGTGCCTGCCACAACGTCCGGCTATCTTTTGCTTTAAGTTGTCATTGTTGTTTGGCAGGCTCGGCCTGGATTTCAACCTGCCAGCACTGGTGTATGTGGCTGGGGCCTTAGCCGCTTGAGCTATAGGCGCCGAGCCTGAGTTCTGTTTTCTATGGAGTTTATTATACTAATGATGTGCTGTTTAAGTATTATGTTTTATTTTTTTTGAGATAGTTTCATTTTGTCACCTTTGGTAGAATGCCTTGAAGTCATAGCTCACAGCAACCTCAAACTCTTGGGCTCAAATGATTCTTTTGCCTCAAAAAATCCCAAGTAGCTGGGACTACAGGTACCCACCACAATGCCCAGCTAGTTTTTTTAGAGACGAAGTCTTTCTCTGGCTCAGACTGATCTCGAACTTCTGAGTTCAGGCGATCCACCTGCCTTGTCCTCCCAAGTGCTGGGATTACAGGCATGAGCCATTGCGCCTGGCCTGAGTATTATGTTTTAAAACACTTGGAAGCATTCTTTTTTGGAGGGTCCTGTCACAAACTCAATATACATAGTAAAGGTAATTTTATTTTGCTTTTAACATTTAGAGATTTATTTTTAATTAAATTTTACTTTATGATTATGAAATGTATTTATGCACTTCCAAGGTCAAATTAATAAAATGAGATATATTTAAAAAGTCTAGTTCCTAAATCTTTTCTCTTCATCACCCTGTTGTCTCTTTCCCTGTATACACATTTAAAAATTTTTATTCTCCCATTAAAAAAATATATTGTACAGGCGAGTTTCAATATTATATGTAAATTGACATAATATGTATATGGTGTATATGTATAATATATCTATAATATATATATGAATGATTTCTAGATTCATCTGTTAGTTAAATAGTAGCATATATCTACTGCAGTGATCTTCTAAAAGTGCCAATCTGATTGTATTGCTAGAACAGTTCAGTGGATTTTCTTAGGATAAAAAAAATAAGTAGTTTCCATTACCTGGCATTTGTGCTCTGACCATCTTTTTCTTTTTTTTAAAAAAAAGGTAAAAAACCTTTTTTACCTCCTATGCTGCAGCCACATTTGGGCTTCTTTCTTGAACATGCTCTGTTCTTTTCTGTGTTAGGGTAATTTTACATGCTGTTCTCTGCCTGGAAGATTTTCTCCTTTTCCATTCCCATTTCAATTTAGATAATTCTTAACTTATTCTTCAGATTTAAACTTAAATAACTTCCTCAGAGAAACCTTTGCCTTTTCAGATTAGGTTAGGTTCTCCCTGTTATGTATTCTGTCTTTTTTTTTCCTTTTCCTAGGCACCTGCCCTGTGATTTGTAGTCTCTTAATATATCCTTTTTTGTGTGTTATTCTTATAATTTGATTATAAGTTATTATTTTTTTTTTTGAGACAAAGTCTCAAGCTGTTGCCCTGGGTAGAGTGCCGTGGCAATGTAGCTCACAGCAACCTCCAACTTGGGCTCAAGTGATCCTCTTGCCTCAGTTTTTGTATTTTTAGTAGAGACAGGGTCTCACTTTTGCTCAGGTTGGTTTTGAACTCATGAGCTCAAGCAATCCACCGGCCTTGGCCTCCCAGAGTGCTAGGATTACAGATGTAAGCCACTGCACCTGGCCTAAATTAAAAACTTTTTATAAATGATAATTTTTTTTTTTTTTTGAGACAGAGTCTCGTTATGTTGCTCTCAGTAGAGTGCTGTGTTGTCACAGTTCACAGCACCCTCATACTCTTGGGCTTAAGTGATCCTCTTACCTCAGCTTCCCAAGTAGCTGGGACTACTGGTGCCTGCCATGCCACAATGCCGGGCTATTTTTTTGTTGCAGTTGTCATTGTTGTTTAGCAGGCCTGGGCTGGATTTGAACCCACCAGCTTCGGTGTATGTGGCCAGCACCCTAACAACTTAGCTATGGGTGCTGAGGCATAAATTATAAGTTTTAATGGAAAATTTCAAACAGAAAAAGTAGAGAGAACAGTATCATACTTGTATTTCTGTCACACACTTTTAACAATTATCAACTCAAATATATTGGAACTTTATACCATTCTCTGATTTTTTTTTTTTTTTTGAGGTAGAGCCTAAAGTTGTCGCCCTGGGTCGAGTGCTGTGGCATCACAGCTCACAGCAACCTCCAGTTCCTGGGCTCAAGCTATTCTCCTCCCTCCGCCTCCAGGGGAGGGGACTGGGGACTACAGGCACCTGCTACTCGGCTATTTTTTGGTTGCAGTCGTCATTGTTGTTTGACGGGCCTGGGCTAGATTCGAATCCACCAGCTCAGGTATATGTGGCTGGTTACTTAGCTGCTTGAACCACAGGCACCCAGCCATTCTCTGATTATTTTAAAGATAATCCTACACTTTATATAATTCAATCATAAATACGTTGGCATCATACTTACAATTTATTTATTTATTTATATATTCATTATTTTGAGACAGAGTCTCACTTTGTTGCCCCCCCAACCCAGAGTGCCCTGGCATCATAGCTCACATCCACCTCTAACTTTTGGGCTTAAGTGATTCTCTTGCCTCAAGCCTCCCAAGTAGCTGGGACTACAAGGGCCCTCTACAACGCCCACCTATTTTTAAAGATGAGGTCTTGCTCTAGCTCAGGTTGGTCTTGAACTCAGACAATCCTTCCACCTTGGCCTCCTAGAGTGCTGGGATTTCAGGCGTGAGCCACCACGCCTGGCTCATAATTATAATTTAATAATTAATTGGGAACTCTATTGGTCAAGGACTATCTCTATTTTCACAATGTGAATTCCATGGGCTCAGGGATTTGCTGTCTTGGTTGCTGTTCCAGTCTCAGGACCTAGTTCAGTCCTGTGAATGTAGTAAGTGTTGAGAGGTATATTTAATGAATGAATGAACTGCTACTAGATTACTAGAGAAAACTACAAGTATGTACTTCGTGTATTCAGAGTTCAGCAAGGCATATGACATATTATCCCATGGAATTGATTTGTTAATAATATAGGCTAGAATTAAGAACAATTAAGTGGATTCATTTCTTATTGACTGAATGTATCACACAAATTAATGAGGTTGTGGTTTTTAGTACAGTAATTTTTCAGAGGGCTCTTCTTATGGTTTTTTTTTTTTTTTTTTTTTTTGAGACAGAGTCTCACTCTGCTGCTCAGACTACAGGAGTGTCATGGCATCAGCCCAGTTCACAACAACCTCAAACTCCTAAGTTCAAGCAATCTTCCTGTCTCAGCCTCCAGAGTAGCTGGAACTTATAGGCACCCACCATATCTCCTGGATAATTTTTCTATTTTTAGTAGAGACAGGGTCTTGCTCTTGCTCAGGCTGGTCTCAAACTCCTGAATTCAAGCAATCTTCCCACCTCAGCCTCTCAGAGTAAAAGGATTACAGGTATGAGCCACCATGCCTGGCCTATGGTCTTTTCTTGTACTACAGAATTCTTTTTATCAGTCACTTGGATGACTAGTGAGAGGACATCCTTTTCAAATATAGGAGAAAATAAGAAATAGGCTGGGTGATAGACTCAGAATTCAAAAATGAGTTTGACAGCCTTTTGTGACAGAAACCAATAAGATTAATATAATAATAATAATAACTCAATAGCCTTATATTTAGGTACAAAAAATGCAGTTGTAGAAGTTTATGATGGGGGAAATGTGGTTTGGCGGCTGCTTATATTACATATACCTAGTGTTCACAATGTAAGGTAGCCACTGGGAAATCTGTTCCTGGTCAGATTCTATTACCAGAAGGCAGCGTCTGGAAGGAGTAATCACTCCACTTTCCTCTTGTTAATTAGATGGTAGTAGTGGTGTTATGTTATAGGCAGAAAACACCTGGTGCTGTATTAAGGAAGAAGTGATTGAAAACTGAGTGAAGATATTTAATCTGTGGAAGCTGGGTTTGACCAGTTTTAAAAATTTAAAAAATTAAGGATCAATACTAAAAATTGTGAGACATCACAATTCACTTGGTAAATGGGAGGATCTGGCAACTGTGGGGTTAGACTGCAAGGAGAGCATTATCTGGAGCTGGTTTACTGTGCTTTAGAGCTCTCTTTCTCTAATTCACCTGCATGGCCACCTCTCCCTGCTGTCTAACACCTTGCTCCCTTTGCCCTGGTGTCTTTCTTGCCCTTGTAGGTATTTGCACTTGTAGTCCTTGGATAGGCTCATTGTGTAAGGCCTATCAGGTACAAACTTGGCCCGGGAGGTTAAGGTTGTGAGTGTGGATTTTGGCACAAGGTTAGGAAGTCCTATCAATTAGAATTGCTCAAATGCAGAATGGTCTGCCTTGAGTTCTTTTTTTTTTTTTTTTGAAATTTCATAAAGTTACAGCCCTCTTTTCTCTCTTCTCCTCCCCTTCCAGTATTCTTTCATTTCCCTTCCAGTATTCTTTCATTTCCTTCCTTTTCCCTTCCCTTCTGCTATGGACTGAATTGTATCCATTCAAAATCTAAAAAAAAAAAAAAAAAAAAAAAAAGTCTGTATGATGAGATTCTAACCCAAATGTAATTATATTTGGAGGTAGGAGTTTTAGGAGGTAATTCGGGTTAATTGAAGTCTTAAGGATAGCGGTACTAATCTGATAGGATTACTGGCTTTAGGAAGAAAAGAACCTTTACTGGGAACGGACCTTGCTAGACCTTGATCCTAGACTTCCAGCCACCAGATTTCTGATAAGGTATATTCCTGTTGTTTGAGCCACCCCATCAGTGGTATTTTGTTGTGGTAGCCTGAGCAGACTATGACCTCTTCCTTTCCCGTTTTCCTCCCCTTTTTCTTCCCTTCCTTCCTGCTCTACTTATTCTTCTTTTTCTTCTGAGACAGAGCCTCAAGCTGTCGCCCTGGGTAGAGTGCTGTGGCATCACAGCTCATAGCAACCACCAACGCCTGGGCTCAAGCGATTCTCCTGCCTCCGCCTCCCAAGTAGCTGGGACTACAAGCGCCCACCACAACACCTGGCTGTTTTTTGTTGTTGTTGTTGTTGTTGTTGTTGTTGCAGCCGTCATTGTTGTTTGGTGGGCTGGGCTGGATTCAAAGCCCCCAGCTCAAGCGTATGTGGCTGGCGCCTTAGCCACTTGAGCCACAGGCGCCGAGCCTCTACTTATCTTCTTTTCTTCTTTCTTCTTCTTGATTGTCTTATAAACAAATATTTCTTAGGATTGTTGCTCTCTTTTCTTCATATGGCTGTTCCTTGAGTGCTTATCTGGATAGACATGGTCCTAAACAGCAGCAAATCATAAGATTCTCATCTAAGGGTGCACTTAAAAGTTGTCCATAAAAAATGTAGATAAGTGGACCAGTTCCCCTCAACCCCTATCCCAGGAGATTCTAACCAACTAAGTCTCTGGAATGAAGCTTGGCATCTGTAGATTTAATAAGCCCCAAGGGAGATTTGAAACTCTCTGGGAACTATTGCCACAGGGATTATACTTATGTCTGTACAGTTCCCAAATCACTGGTTTCTTCATTTATTTAGCAGTCACTGGATGTACCTCTATGGAGAACCCCAAATAAAGTAAAACAAAATGCTGTGAAGGAAGATACCATCTTTCCTATTCTGGAAGCTAGTTAATAAAATAAGTAGAAGACAAAAAGGGTTCTGAGAACGTGAGACCACTTCAGAGCTGGGTTGGTTTAGGAAGGCTTCTGAAGGAGAGCATTCCCAGATGAAGCTTGAAAGAAAGGGCGTGCATGGGTGAGTGGGGGAAAGGAGGAGAGGATGTTTATAGCAGGGGAGTAAGACAAATCGAGCCTAACTTATTCAGGAGACATTAAGGGGAGTTGCCCGCCTAAACAAAGAGGAGGGTTCATGGGAAACTGGGTAGACAAGGGAAGCTGCAAGATGAATTCTGCTGGGTGCCAGCTGAGACGTTTGCACTTGGAGTCGGAGAGATCTGGGCTTGAATCCTGCCTCTAATACTTGGTACCAACTGTGATTTTAGACAGATTGTTTATTTTCCCTGAGCTTATTTTCTTCTGTAAAATGGGATTAATACTCACTATACGTGTTGGTTGTTGGAGATTTAATGAAACAGGAGAGGCTGGCAGAACAGTGCTTAGCACATGGAGTTATGGCCGTATTGGCCCAGTATGCTGAAGGTAACTATTGAGGGTTCTGGAGCAGAGGGGTTGCAGGCAGATCATGATATGTTGTGAAGGTGAACACAGATGGAGTAACAGGGAGGATAATCCTGCTCACTTCGACAAGAAGATAATCCACACTGGATTTTTGGCATTGTAAGGTGATGTGATAATCCTAGTCTTCTTGCTTCTATTGGGTGCTGTGCTGACATAGCTGGGACCACTTACAGCTGCTTAGTATCACCTGCGCTCAGCAAATAAATGCTCTTGCTACTCTTGCACTGGCTGTTTAAAATCCCCAAAGGACAAGCAAGTGGCAAGTTGGCTGCACATTAAAGTAGATCTTGTTTGCTGAGTATTGTGCTAGGTACATACTACATGTGTTTATGAAAATGAAGGAAAACTATGGACAGTTACATTTCTAAAATTTGTTTTTATTAAGTAAGAAATGATGAAGAACATTTGTAATGTACATGTCCTGTTTAAAGAATGATGATAAAACAAGTTTAAGTGTCCCTACCCACAGCATGAGAACTGGGATGGTCCCCGTATTTTAGAGTTCCCTAGAATGCTCCTTCCTGATTCCACTTTCCTTGTTCAGAAGGAACCATTCTCTTGAATTTTATGTTTAACATTTCTTTGATTTCCTCTTTAATTTTGCCTGTCTGTGTACATTCTTAAACAAGATATCATTTAGTGTTGCATGTTTTTGAACTTTGTATAAATGGAATCATATCATGTATGTCTGTTGTTTGCTTTTTCCCTTGCAAATTATATTCCTGAGATTCATTCATGTGCAGCTATAGTCTATTTCTTTTCTTTTCTTTTTTTTTTTTGTGAGATAGAGCCTCAAGCTGTCACCTGGGTAGAGTGCTTTGGCATCACAGCTCACAGCAACCTCCAACTCCTGGGCTCAAGCGATTCTCCTGCCTCCGCCTCCCAAGTAGCTGGGACTACGGGCACCCACCACAATGCCCAACTATTTTTTTTGTTGTTGTTGCAGCCGTCATTGTTGTTTGGCCGCCCAGGCTGGATTCGAATCCACCAGCTCAGGTGTATGTGGCTGGCGCCTTAGCCGCTTGAGCCGTAGGTGCCAAGCCTATAGTCTATTTCTTTTGCTGCATAATATTTCATTATCGGAAAAGACCATATCTTATACATCCATGAACATTTAGATTGTTTCCAGGATTTTGCTTTCACAAGTGTTGTTGCTATAAATATCCTTGTACAAGTCTTTGTGCACATATGCAGTAAGTTTTTGAGCATGTATACTTATGCATAAGTTAAGGATAGGCTCTCTATCACTCCCAGCCCCAAGCAGCTCTGACTTCTGATATATCCAGGGTTAAAGAGGTAAGAGATAAGAAAGGAGGGGGAAGGAGGATAAAGAGGGAGAGGGAGGAAGGATAGTGTGCTCCCACCTAATGGACACAGTGTAAGGGTATGTGGCACACCTCCTGGTGCGGGACATCTAACAAATGCAAATATTGTAACCTAATTGTTTGTAAGCTCACATTAATCTGAAATAAAAAAAAAAAAAGATAAGAAAGGTCTTAGCTATCATTCCCTGGGCTTTGAAACTGTTTAAGGCTACTTCTTTCTGAACTTAGTAGTGATCAAACTTCCTTGGAGCTTCCTTGGAACGCATTGCTGAGGAACTGTATTGCAGATCCCTTGATGGGGGTGGATGACCTCCTCTGGCTGGCCATTTATGAGCACCTCAGTAACCCCTGAATATTGTCCATACATCGTCAGCATATTTCTCCTAAGGTCATGACAAAACTACAGGCTGCCCTCACTAGCAAGATCCAGGATTGTGCAACTCCTTCTTGTCTTCCTACTACATTTCCCTTCAATCCCCTTAGCCTTTTAAAAAAATTTTATTTATTTATTTATTTATTTATTTATTTATTTTTGTGAGACAGAGCCTCAAGCTGTCACCCTGGGTAGAGTGCTATGGCATCACAGCTCACAGTAACCTCTAACTCCTGGGCTCAAGCAAGTCTCCTGTCTTCGCCTCCCAAGTAGCTGGGACCACAGGCGCCCACCACAACACCCGGCTATTTTTTTTTTATTTGGTTGTAGCTGTCATTGTTGTTTGGTGGGCCCAGGCTGGATTCGAACCCACCACCTTAGGTGTATGTGGCTGGTACCTTAGCTGCTTGAGCCACAGGCACTGAGCCTAGTTAGTTATTTTGAGACAGAGTCTCACTTTGTTGCCTTTGGTAGAGTGCCATGGTGTCACAGCTCACAGCAACCTCAAACTCTTGGGCCTAAGTGGTCCTCTTGTCTCAGGCTCCCATGTAGCTGGGACTATAGGCGCCCGCCACAATGCCTGGTTATTTTGTTGTTATAGTGTGGCTGGCACCCTAACCATTGAGCTATGGGCCCTGAGCCTCCTTAGCCTTATAATGAGAGAATGTCAAGTGATTTTCTTTCTTTTTTTTTTTTTTTTTTTGCAGTTTTTGGCCAGGGCTGGGTTTGAACCCACTACCTTGGCATATGGGGCTGGCGCCCTACTCCTTTGAGCCACAGGCACCGCCCGAATGTCAAGTGATTGACAGAATGGAAGATGGGCATTTTCAAAAATTTTAAGATGTTTGGCGCAGTGCCTGTAGCTCAGTGGCTAGGGCGCTGGCTACATACACCCAGGCTGGTGGGTTTGAACCCGGCTCAGGGCCTGCCAAACAATGACAACTACAACAACAACAAAAAAAATAACTGAACATTGTGATGGGTGCCGGTAGTCCCAGCTACTTGGGAGGCTGAGGCCAGAGAATTACTTAAGCCCAAGAGTTTGAGGTTGCTGTGAGCTGTGATGTCACAGCATTCTACCCATGGCAACATAGTGAGACTCTGTCTCAAAAAAAAAAAATTTAAGATGTTTCGAATATTTATAATGAGAGAATGTCAAATGATTGACAGTTATTATTATTATTATTATTTTTGGTAGAGACAGAGTCTTACTTTATTGCCCTCGGTAGAGTGCTGTGGCGTCACACAGCTCACAGCAACCTCCAGCTCCTGGGCTTAGGCGATTCTCTTGCCTTAGCCTCCCGAGTAGCTGGGACTACAGGTGCCCGCCACAATGCCTGGTTATTTTTTTGTTGCAATTTGACCAGGGCTGGGTTTGAAGCCATCACCCTTGGTATATGGGGCCGATGCCCTACCCACTGAGCCACAGGTGCCGCCTGACAGTTACTATTTTTAATTATCTCATACATTGTTATTGGGGCGATACCTATTAAAACCAAAATGTACATATCCTTTGACCTAACAATTTCGCTTTGTGCTATAGCTATATCCACACACCCAAGCTGGCTGATATTCATTGAAGCAGCGCTTGTAAGGCAAAGACTAGGAAGAACTTAAATGTCTATTGACAGGGAATGTATCCATACAAGGTTATATTATGCAGCCATTAAAATAAACAAAGTATATAGCTTGGCACCTATGCCTAAAGTGGCTAAGGCACCAGGCACATACACTGAACTGGTGGGTTTGAATTCAGCCTGGGCCCGCCAAACAATGATGGCTGCAACCAAAAAATAGCCAGGCATTGGGACAGGCACCTGTGGTCCCAGCTACTTGGGAGGTGGAGGCAGAAGAATCACTTGAGCCCAGGAGTTGAAGGTTGCTGTGAGCTGTGATGCCATAGCACTCTACCCAGGGTGACAGCTTGAGGCTCTGTCTCAAAAAATAAAATAAAATAAAGTATGGGCTCAGCACCTGTGGCTCAAGTGGCTAAGGTGCCAGCCACATACACCTAAGGTGGTGGGTTCAAATCCAGCCTGGGCCTACCAAAACAACAATGATGGCTGCAAGCAAAAAATAGCCAGGTGTTGTGGTGGGCGCCTGTGGTCCCAGCTACTTGGGAGGCTGAGGCAGAAGAATCACTTGAGCCCAGGAGTTGGAGGTTGCTGTGAGCTGTGATGCCATGGCATTTCACCCAGGGCCAAAGCTTGAGGCTCTGTCTCAAAAAAAAAAAAAAAGTATGAATATGTTTCATAAGGAATAAACTCCACAACACATTGTTAAGTGAACAAAAGTAATTTGGGGAACAAGGTATATAGCCTCATTTAAACATGCTAGAAATTTTCAAAGGGCATTACTATGATTCGAATATTTGTTCCCTCTAAAACTCATATTGAAATATAATCCCCTCTATGGCTATATGGAGAGGTGAGGCCTTTAAGGGATGATGGAGTCATGAAGGTTCTGGCCTCATGAATGAATTAATCCTTTTGTGGGTTAAGACTAATGGGTTATCATGGGAGTGGGACTGGTGGGTTTATAAGACTAGGAAGAGAGACCTGAGGTAGAATGTTCATTCCCCTTGCTACACACCATCTTGGAACTCTATAGAGTCCTCACCAGCAAGAAGGCCCTTAGCCCCCTCCACCTTGGGCTTCTCAGCCTCCATAACTATAAGAAATAAATGTCTTTTCTTTATAAATTACTCAGTTTCAGGCATTGCATTATAAGCAACAGAAAATGGGCTAAGATGGACTTCTATATATATTTACTTGTAAATACCTTGACTATTTCTAGGTAAGTATATAACAATCTAATAAATCTGATAAAATCGATGACACTGCTTCTAAGATGAAGTTAGAGGTATGATGGTCAGGGAGGGGAAAAACCTACCTTTTACAGTATATAGTATACTATTTCTTTTTTTTTTTTTTTTTTTTTGAGACAGGGTCTCTTTTACCAGGATAGAGTACATATCTATGGGAAGATCATAGCTTACTGTAACCTTGACCTCCTGGGCTCAGGCAGATCCTTTTACCTTGCCTCCTGAGTAGCTGGGGCACCACCCCACCTGGCAAATATTTGGGAGGATAGAGATGGAATCTTGCAGTGTTTCTCAGGCTGGTCTCGAACTCCTGGCCTCATGTGATTCTCCTGCCACAGCCTCCCAGTCCTGCTAGGATTACCTCTGTGATCCACGGGGCCTGATCCAGTTTTGTAGTTCTTTAATTATTCTTTTTACCATGTGCATTACTTTCGAAAAAGATGATTTTTTTGACAAACAATTTTTTTAAACACAAGAAAATAAATTTTATTTGAATATAAGACCTTTATGATTCATATTTTGCTACTGTAACATTGAACACTGCAACTTTAACTTTTTTTTTTAATAATAATGGGGAGAATGGTATTTATAATGTAATACGTGTGTGCAAAAAAGGAAGCTGACTATATTTTGAGCATACTGAGTTTGAGCTGTCAGCAGCAAACAGGCAGACGAAAATGTCTAACAGACAGTTGGAAAGGTGGATTGGCACTAGTCAGGACTCAAGATTGAATTAATGGTACAAAAGATTTGAAGGTATAAAAGATTGAGTAAAATTTTCAAAAGAGAGAGTGTAGAGAGGAGAAATGGGCTATGGACATAGTCAAAGGGAGCACTTACATTTAAGATTAAAAGAGAATGGGAGGTAGATGTGAGAGTAAACAGTTTTATAAAAGTTATGGGAGAAGACATCATGCAAGAATCAGAAGTGAGGGTAATGGCCTGCTGCAGAGTCTGAGGAGAATTTAACTGAGAAAAATTGCTTGCATTTGATCTTTAAGTTGTTTTCAAGAGTACTTTCTACATGTGATTAGATGGTAAGGAAACAGAAGGTTTGAAAAGGATAGTGAAGGGAAGGAGGGAGAGAAAGGCATATAGTTCAAGGGGTAGCCTGGTGAGTGCCAGTGGTGTGTGTGTGTGTAAGACAGGTGCACTTCAGACCATTTATATATTGGCAGAAAGAAATCACAGAAGACAGTATAAAGAAGTAATAAAATGCGGTCAGGTTGGGGGGATTATTGATGGCAAAACGGATAAGAACAGGTACCACAGGGAGGGGGGATTCACCTAGAAATAGAGGAAGGTCACCTTTTCCTCTGTGACAGTAGTGAAAGAAGGGAGGATGGGGAAGAAACAGGAAGTGATGTTAACGTAGACGCACCTCCACATTTTGAATGAAGGAGATCATTTGCAGAGAAGGAGATGGGAACAAAGGGTACTTTACATTTATAGAACAATCTTATGAATTTTATAATTAGAAAAGAAATGGAAAAGTCTGTTCTTAATTTAGCAAAGCAAGTGGTTTGCAGCAGCATGACATAATAGAAAGGACATTAATTTTGGAGCCAGAAAGACCTGAGTTTGAGTTCTGGCTTTATTCCTTGTTAACAATTTACCAAATTGATCTCAATTTCTTCCTAGTATATATAGGGAAAATACTTTGTGAAGATGTTATGCAGCTTCAACAACAGGACATGTTAATTTTAGTTTCAATAAGGCCAGGTGCAGAGGCTCATCTGTAATCCTAGCACTCTGGGAAGTCGAGGCGGGAGGATCCTTTGAGCTCAAGAGTTTGGGACCAGCCTACACAAGAGTGAGATTTCGTCTCTACTATAAATATAAACTATTAGCCAGGGGTTTCAACAGGCACCTATAACCCCAACCACTTGGGAGGCTGAGACAGGAGGATTGCTTGAACCCAGGAGTTTGAGGTTGCTGTGGTAGATGCTTTGGCACTCTAGCCTGGGGCAACAGAGTGAGACTGTGTCTCAAAAAAAATTTCAACAGGCTGGGTGCAGTGGCTCACACCTATAATCCCAGCACTCTGGGAGGCCAAGGCAGGTGTGCCTGAGCTCACGAGTTCAAGACCAGCCTGAGCAAAAGCAAGACCCTGTGTCCACTAAAAATAGAAAAACTGAGACAAGAGGATTGCCTGAGCCCAAGAGTTGGAGGTTACTGTGAGCTATGACATCATAGCACTCTACACAGGGTGACAGCTTAAGACTCTGTCTCAAAAAAAAGAGAAATTTAAAAAAATTTAACAAGCATTTATTAATCTCCTATCATATGCTGGATACTACATTAGGTCTTGATCCACAAGGAGTTTAAAGTCTAGAAGGGAATATACTTCCTCATTTTCTTTTGAGACAAAGAACCAACTTTTGCAGAATCATGAAAGGACTTGCCAACTATTTTCCTGTTTGTGCACATATATACTAGGTAAGATTCCTCCCGCAGGTCTTACTCTAGTCCACCTGAATTTGTCCATTAACGCAAGGGGGCCACTTCTCTAATGTAGTGAGCTATTGTTCCGATCCCTGGCCTCTTGGCCAGGGAGCTTGGCAGATCCCTTCACTACTGCCAGTTACCAGGCATGAGTGGTTTTGGATTGCTGACCCTTCCAATGGTGACTCAGCCTGTCTTATTCTTACCTTTGCAATGAGAGTAATGTGGTTTTTTTGTTTTGCCTTTTTATTGTTGTTACTGTTGTTGGCAGTAGTTAAACACAGGTCAGAAGAAAATGACCCCATCCTGAGAACCTGAGAACAACTGACCACAATCATGAACAGTAATGAAATTCATCCTTTTATAATCTGCGTTATTTTTAGGGAGAATAAGTAAAGACATGTATACTTGATTAGGGAGATTGGAATTAATTGTGATAATTGGACTTGGAGTGTGAGGGTAGAGAAATATTAAATTCTAAGAGAAGTGCTTTTGCAAAAGGAGTATAAATTAAAGCTTTAATTTGTGTACTCTAGTTGGATAGGAGTGATTGTAACATCATTTAAGCATTAAATGATAGTGAAAGTGTTCCAGTGTCATCAGTGATTTGTGATCAAGATCAGCATGTCTAGATTAGAATTAGGTTAATTGAAGCTCGTCACCAAGGAAAGGACAAAACATGCTGACCAATACCATGATTGTATAGACATCAATCCCTTCTTTAGTTCTTTTCCATGCAGCCGAGCATTTATAATCTTGTGGTGGATCGATAAGAATTAGGTTTGCCCCATTTCTAGGACGATGTAAATACCAATTTGTCAAAGTTGGCAGTAGGAAGTTCATAGATGGTTCTTTTTTATACATATGACTTCTCAGTTTTCCTAGGCAGGCCAATCTGTTTCCTGCAGAAATGATCTATTGCCTTGATTGTGAACCTTGCATGAGAATTATTGCAGTATTCGCAGGCATAAGCAGAATGTTCTAGTTGACCGTTTTTTTTAGGCCTTTGAGGAAATATGGCAAAAGGAAGAAGAAAAGAAAAAACAAAATCAGACTAGCATGAACCTATCATCAGGTGCCCAAATATCTTCAATGATTAACCACGATTTTCTTTGGAAACTGTGTGATTTTGTTAAAATAGAAGCAAATTAGAGATTACTTGCTTCAAGTTAGATAATGCGTGAAGTGAACTCATTTAGCATAGAGCCTGGCACTGGATCAGTGCTCGACAAAGGCAAGCTCTTATTACCATGATTTTTGTTATTTAGAATGAATGTCACCCATTTTCCCCTCCTCTCTTTTTTGGTTCTTACACCATTTGCCTTTTTACTTTGAACCCTAGTGGTATAAAGGTAAACCACATTCAATCTTGTTCTGAAGACAGGCTGCCCTCATGCTGAAGGACAGTCAGCGTTCTTGGAAGCTCCATTCCAGATTATGGATAGTTTTGCAGGGTCAGCACAGCCTTGTAAACGAGCAGCTGGTTGGAAGATAGAAGTTATATTCAGCATTGGCCTACACTGGGGAATTGCTATGCATAGCCAAAACTCTTCCTTGGCAGCAAAGTGTGGAGAGCAGCCCTAGATCCTGTTCCACGGCATTCCTTTAAATGATGTATTGTATTTATAAGCCAGAACCTAGAAGCTGGTACTAAATGGCGTCAGTTTTTTTGATAGTCAAGGCATTGTGTCAACAAAAGATCATTGTTCAGACCAAGCTGGAGTTGCTATATTTATGGTTCAACCCACTTTGTATATAGGAGGATTTGGAACCTCTGATGGTTCTAAAACCAATTCTTGTTTCAAGGCAGATGGTTCCCTAATCTAAATAATAACCTTTATATTTTTGTGCATCCTTTATATTTTTGGCATTTCTAACTGTCTGATAGACATTTCTATTTGGATTTCCAATTATAAAACATCTGTTTCCAACTTCCTTATTTTCTATTTGTGCTATTACCATTAATGAGAGAGTGTATATGTAGTGATTAAAAGTGAGGGCTTTGGAGGTTGACTGCTTGGTTTCAAATCCCCGATGTGTTACTTCTACATGTGCAGACTTGGGTAAATTATTTTATTTCCTCATGCCTTCATTACCTCCTCTGTGTAACAGGGATAATAGTAACAGATCCCTCACATTCCTCATCAGGTTGTTGTATGCACTGAGTTGGATTGCTCATAGACCAATATCTGGCATGTAGTTAGTGTTTGTATCAGTTTGGTTGTGTTAGGCTGCAAGTAACAGAACACCAGTTAACAATAGCTTAGTCAATAAATACATTTATTTATCTTATGTAACTAGGATTCCAAAGATGGGCAGTTCTAAGTTTGGTGCAGCACATTAGTGGTGCCACCAAAGACCTTATTTTTCTTTTTTTAATCTCTCCTTTCTGCCATGCTTACTATGTTGGCTTTTCATCTTCACAGTTATAGTCTCCAGGCATAACATCCATATGAAGGCAGGAAGGGGGGAAGGTAGGGCTAGTATCAGCTGTCTCTTTTCATCAGCAAAGAGAAAGCTTTTCCAGAAGGTTCCCAAAAGATTTCTCTGTACACCTGATCGTGAAGACTAAGTTACATGTCCACCCTTGTCCGTAAAGGAGACCAAGAATTTGACTATACAGTTTTCCAGCCTCCATAATAGGAGATGAGAAAGAAAGCAGAGGGGTGGGTATGATTGGGTTTTTGTTTATTTGTTTGAGACAGAATCTTGCTCTGTCACCTGGGCTTGAGTGCTGTGCATGGCTTAGCTCACAGTGACCTCAAACTCCTGGGCTCAACAATCCCCAGCTAATTTTTTTTCTATATTTTAGTAGAGATAGGGTCTTTTTTAAAAAATTAAATCATAGCTGTGTAAATTAATGCAATCATGGGGTACAATGTGCTAGTTTTACACACAATCTGAAATGCTTTCATCAAACTGGTCGACATAGCCTTCATGGCATTTTCTTAGTTATTGTGTTAAGACATTTATATTCTACACCTAGTTAATTTCACATGTGCCCTTGTAAGATGCACTGTAGGTGTGGTCCCACCAACTACTCTCCCTCCACCCATCCTCCCCCCCCCACCTCACTCTTTCCCCATTCCCCGTGGTTGGGGGTATAATTTAATTATATCTTTCATAAGAAAGCTATAAATTGGTTTCATAGTAAGACTGAGTACATTGGATACTTTTTCTTCCATTCTTGAGATACTGTGCTGAGAAGAACATGTTTCAGCTCCATCTATGGAAACATGTAAGAGGTAAAGTGTCCGAATATTCCCAGCTGTATTACTGGAGGGTTTGGGAAACCATTTAAAAGACAAGTGATCCATCTGGAAGGCTCACCTTTTGCCAATCACCTTATCCTCTTGAGCCATCTTTCCTCTTA
>CAUYQV010076557.1:0-37052 GCA_963574575.1 Galagoides demidoff
CCTGTGGTCCCAGCTACTTGGGAGGTGGAGGCAGGAGACTTGCTTGAGCCCAGGAGTTAGAGGTTGCTATGAGCTGTGATGCCATGGCACTCTACCCAGGGGGATAGCTTGAGGCTACATCTCAAAAAAAAAAAAAAAAACTAGAAAAATTAGCCAGGAATTGTGATGAGCACTTGTAGTCCCAGCTACTAGGGAGCCTGGGGCAGGAAGATTGCTTGAACCAGGAATTTGAGGTTGTTGTGAGCTGAGCTAACACTACAGCACTGCAGCCTGGACAACAATAGACTGTCTCCAAAAACAATGAAACCAACCAACCAAAAAAAAAAAAATTCCAAAGACCACCTTTTGAGTAGCGTTGTGCTGGAAGACACAATTATGGTTCCGTGTGATGACTGTCCTCATAGTTTTGAGATCCCAGAATATAGGAACATAAATAGTTTTGTGGAAATCGTAGGATTGGGCTTGGCGCCTATGGCTCAATTGGCTAAGGCGCCAGCCACATACACCCAAGGTGGCAGGTTCGAATCCCCAGCCCGGGCCCACCAAACAACAATGATGGCTGCAACCAAAAAACAGCCGGGCGTTGTGGCGGGTGCCTGTGGTCCCAGCTACTTGGGAGGCGGAGGCAGGAGACTCGCTTGAGCCCAGGAGTTGGAGATTGCTATGAGCTGTGATGCCATGGCACTCTACCCAGGGGGATAGCTTGAGGCTCTGTCTCAAAAAAAACCCAAAAACCCCCCAAAAAACTACTCTTAGAGCTCACAAAACAACCATTTTGGTTGTCCCCCCCCCACCCCCAGTCTTTTTTAAGGTTAAGAATCTTGTCTTGCCGTCTCTTCCTCTGCTGTCATCCTTCACAAATATACTGTATTGGTGATTCTTTAAAAGCTCATGCCTTAAAATTCCTTTACTGCACAAATTATAATAGCTTTCATCTAGTATCCTATCTCTAAGAATTTCAACTTAAATGTATCACCCCTTCCACCATTATTCCCATTAAAATGCTTTGCTACTCTCAGCGATCTTCTGCCCTTTCCAATTTTTAAAACCTTTCTGATGTCACTTTCTACCTTAGTTTGGATATTAGCTATGTTGAAGATTTTCTCTTTTGCTCTGTCATTGATTCCTTTGGTCTATTTTCTCCAATTCAATGTCAGTCTCCAGCTCTGGAGAAAAATCCATTTTCTAGGTTCTAGATAAAAACTAGAAGATGTTTCAAAACTCGGCAATGTTGTTTGATCAGATTTCTGCTTTTCTCTGATCAGCAATCCTTTTCATGAATCTCTAAATGGCATTTTATCTACGAGCCCACCCCCGGAACATTTCTATACTACTCTAATAACCTTTCATTGCTCCCCTCACTCTGAGGATAACAACCATTGTTAGTTCTATAATATACATATGATTTCCAATCTCACTTGGGCCCTCCACTTTTACTGAACCTTGTACTTGTCTTTGATTGGTTTTCTTGGTCACCACTTCCAGTTTTTACCTCACTCCCCAAGCCCCTGACTCTTCCTCCCAATACAGGATGGCCTAGTGTCCTACAGAAAGCATGAGTACACACTCTGTCCCAGAAGAACTAAGTGCTTTATATGCATTATTTCATGCAATTTTTCTAACAACCCCATGAAACTGGTGGCAGTGTCAACATTTATTCATTAGAAAAGTTTTAGTTACGAGGTTAACTAAATCTTTAATAACTTGGAATCTGTTCTCAAGTTTACAGAGGTATCAGACGACAGAGCCAGAAGCCCAAACCAAGTTCAAGTTCAGGGCCCAGGGTCCTGAATGCTGTATTATCTGGCTTTCAACTTTATATGAGAATAAACAACAGTGATACACAAATATCATTGTGTACAGATTCATTCTATCATTTATTAAACAATCATAAAAAGCATTTATGCCAGATTTTATTTTATGTGCTGAGAACACAGAAGAGAACAAAACAAATTCTCATGGAGTTTATGTTCTCTAATATAACTACAAACATATAAAATTGTTATTCTTTTAATGCAGTACACTACTTCCCCTCCATCAATAGGCAAAACAGTCCAAGATCCCAGGTGATAACTAAACCCCCAGGCTCAGCACCTGTGGCTCAAGTGGCTAAGGCACCAGCCACATACACCTAAGGTGGTGGGTTTGAATCCAGCCCGGGCCTGCCAAACAACAATCATGGCTGCAAC
This sequence comes from Galagoides demidoff, assembly GCA_963574575.1. NCBI lineage: Eukaryota > Metazoa > Chordata > Mammalia > Primates > Galagidae > Galagoides > Galagoides demidoff. Next base: position 2,190 of record CAUYQV010076557.1, read on the forward strand.
CAAAAAATAGCCAGACATTGTGGTGGGCACCTGTGGTCCCAGCTACTTGGGAGGCTGAGGCAGTAGACTCACTTGAGACCAGGAGTTGGAGGTTGCTGTGAGCTGTGATGCCACAGCACTCTATCCAGGGGGGCAGCTTGAGGCTCTGTCTCAAAAAAAAAACACACTAAAATCCCAGATAGTGCTAAAGTCTACATATACTATTTTTTCCTATACGTACATAATTATATAAATTTTAACTTATAAATTGGCACAGTAAGAAGTTAACAACAAAAATAGAAAAATTAAGTAAACAAAAAAACTTTGGAAACAAGACAGTAGATCTGCTAACCTAGACACTAAGAGGCAGTATAGTCTATCTACTGAGGGCAGATAGTATACACAACAGGAAGCATACACAGAGCAGAAACTTTGGACAAAGGGATGATTCAAGATTGACGGAGTGGGAAGGCAAGAGATTTCATCTACTACTGAGAACAGTGCACAATTTAAAATTTATGAATTGCTTATTTCTGGAATTTTCCAGTTAGTGTTTCTGAGCCTCAAATGACCATAGATAACTAAAATTCAGAAGTCAAAACCTGAGAAGGGACTGCTACATCCTTATGTATCATAATCACTGACTCTAGCCTTACCTTTCAATCCTTTCCTTCTCAAACTCCTTTTTACTCAGTGAAGATAGAAGAATCTTAATTTTTTTTTTTTTTTGAGACAGTCTCACTACCTCACAGCAACCTCAAATGCTTGGACTTAAGCAATTCTCTTGCCTCAGCCTCCCAAGTAGCTGGGACTACAGATGGCCGCCACAACACCCGGCTAAGAATAATCTCAATTTTGATAATACTCATTATCTATCTGAAATTTATTCCTTTTTGCCCATTACTATAAACATTCAACTCTAAATAATAGGTAAGATTTGGGATGTGTGAGTTTTATTTTGGATTTCTCACCATGGCCCTTAAGGTGACCCTTGAACAACGTGAGTTGGAACTGCTCTTGTCCACTAATACACAGATTCTTAGTAAAAGTTATACTGAGCATGCCTGCTTCCCTTTCCACCTCTGTTAACCTGGAGACAGCAGATCAACCCTTCTCTTCCTCCTTCTTAGCCTATTCAATGTAGAGATATGAAGATGACCGGGATAAAGACCTTTATTATAATTTACTTGCACTTATTGAATAGTAAGTATATTTTTCTTCCTTAACAATTCTCTTAATAACTTTCTTTTCCCGAGCTTACTTTAAGAATACGGTATATATAATACATAAAACATACAAAATATATGTTAACTCTCTGTCACTGGTAAGGCTTCCAGTCAACAGCAGACAATTAGTAAAATTTGGAGGGAGTCAAAAATTATACCCGGATTTTTGACCGTGGGGGGATGGTTCCTTTATTGAGTGTCAAACTGTACTGAGTATTTGCTAAATAAATACTCCAGCATCTGTCTTCCTCTTGGTGTTAAGACAGCCATCTTACCAATATTCCCTCCAAGGAGACAGGGATTAGGCAGTCATACATGGCAGTTCATAGTTTTAGTCTTGCTCTATGAAAAAGTATTTTCCTTTTCTTCTTTCTGCTATGAAAAATCAAAATGTACAGAATGCAAAAATATTAACTTCAGAAGCACTGCTACAAGGAGCTAATAAAGGATTTCAAGATACAGCATTGTTCTTTTTCCTTGGTCTTTGGTGAGTTATCTACACTTAGAAAGGGAAACAAGGTAGACTGAAACGGTTTTATTCAAGTTCTAAAACACAGTTGTTAAAAAAAAAAATCAAGGCAAAAATATCTTTTGAAAATAAAAGTTTATATGGCAAAACATTCTTGGATATTTAGTGACAATGAACTCTGCTGTTCCCTAACATCAACAACTTTAGAGTCGTCTACATTTCTTTAGAAAAAGTTTATGAACATAATATCCATAATGAATCAAAACTATTTCGCAGCTTTGAACATTACCGAAACAATTTAATGTGTATTTGTAGGACTTGCTGTTTTATTGCTGTTGAGACATGTAAAATCAACTCCCCCAAACTAGAATTCTCTAAGTAGACTTGTAAGTGTACGACCAGAAACAGAACTCATTCATTTTTTGGCCAAAATTCTACTTCCTTCATCACAGCAATATTAATTTTATGTAATTATTAAAATACATCAAGTTCCAAAATACTCAAGGTATAAGTAAGCTCAAGTGAATAGTTCTTCTAGCCCAATCTTTCTTTTAAGACCAAAAAACTTTTAGAGTTGAGAGATCTTTAAATGAAGTTCCAGAATTACAGACTTATTCACGGTATCTTCAATAGACAAACATTAAGACCAATTCAAATTACAAATCTGTACATCTAAACATTAGAAAACAAGATCTAAGTTAAAGACAGGGGATTTTGGAGGGTCTCCTACCCGTCTGACCTACTAATGTGCCTTTTCTAGGAAGTGGCTACTTAAGGAAGTCAAGGAAAACGCAACGCAAAAAAAGAACTCTCATCAGCAAGGAAGGTAAAGTGGTAGATGCTTTTTGTAATTGTAAGAAAATCAGTCCCAGCGAACCAGAGCATGCAAAAAGCCCCAAAACAAGCCCACCCTTCTCGCAGTTCTCCAAAGAAAATTCAAAAGCTCCGACGACACTCAAAGCTGCTTTTTAAGAAACCGGCCTGAAGTGAAGTTCTACCGGCTCCAGAGCAGCCAGGGAATCAACTTCCGAGAGGAACTGACGCAAAAGTCCCTAAGGTAATGGCATCTCAATATGTGAAACAGGCCGCTCTTTCTCCGCAGATTTCATATTGTCATTTCCCACTACCCTACCCTCCACCGCCGAATTCTGCGAGGTTAGAAACTGCCACAAAGCTAAACTACTGTACGGTCAAGAACCATACTCCGAACTCCTCGCACGTGTACCACGCCTAGCGCTACAACCGCGGCCTTTTCGGTCCTGCCCAGTACCTCCCCCGCGCCCACGCCTTCCTCTCACTCAAAGACCCTTCTCACCTCCTTTACAGAGAGAAACTCGAGGAGCGGAAAGACCAGATGCCGATCCAAAAAATGCGCGATGCGAGTAGTCAAGTCGTACTCCGCCATCTTGCCAAAGAAAAGGAAAGTCTGTGCGCACTAAAACTTTATTGATAACGCCGGCAAACGGACAGATCCGAACTGCGCATGTGCAACACTGTAGGTTTCCCTGCCCTAGGGAAAGGGGCGGGGTTCAGTCCGGGGCGGGGTTCAGTCCGGAGCGCGCTGAAAGCAATGCGCTTGCGTGCGGGTGCTGCGGCGGTCTGAGCGAGTCATTTGGGGCGGGAGTTACGGCCGTAGTTTCTTCCGTTTGTATGTTGTCGGTGTCCTTTTTCTACTGCTGACCTACAATCTACAATCAGTAGTGGCCTGCAACCCATTCCGTGAATAAGTATTGAAAGCTGAGAATTGATTGCTGACCCAGTGTCACTGCATTGAGATGCACGGAAGGACAGGGCGATGAGGCCCTGCTCTCCCGGAAGTCATGTACCGGCTGGCGGGGAGGAATAGCTTAGCTTTCATTTGGCATATAGGCATACAGTAATGGTTTCTTAAGCGTTTAAGTTAAGGTGAGGATGGGTTTCTAGACTAGAAAACAAGTGTAAAAATTTCAGATACTAGTAACAGCCGTAATTTGGTGGGAGTAGGCTATTGTGTTGGCCCTATTTAATTAGGGTGGCTAGCGAAAACTCAGACGGGAATTAGGGTGATTATAAAAAGTTCAGATGGGAATTAAAGTGGTTAGAGAAAACTGTAATAGGGTAACAATTCAGCGGAGGGTTGTAGTAAGAAAATGAGGTGACTAAAATCGGAGCCAGGATAAAAAGCATAACCTGTTGATAGGCACAGAAAGCCAAGGGCCATGAGGAAGGAAAATGCTTGATGTGCTTTAAAAACTTAAAGTCCTGCGTGACTGGCAAGTGAAATTAAAGAGGTTTTAAAGGGCCGAGTCATGATTCTAGTAAGAAATGTGGATTTTTTTCTAAGTGCTTTGAAGTCTTCTTTGTTAGTTAACTTCTCTTTTGGCCTTTTCATTTTGGCGTTTCCCAGGGGTCTTCATCCTCTTTTCCATCTAGACCAGTGCCCTAAATGATCCTAATGTCTAACTGCATGAAGCATGCAGTGTACATATTGCCAGCTCTTGAATTACAGCCTCAATACCGTCAGTTCCAGACTCATGTGCACACAACATTAAGCATGAGCTTGTCCCAAACTAAACGCACACTGATGTAGCTTACCAGAACCTGTTCCATCCACATTCTTCACCTCAGTGAATGGCAACTTCAAACTCCAAACCTTAGAATTGTGTTTGACTTTTTTTCTTTCACGCTCTATGTCAGATCCACCAACAAAATTATTTGTTTCTAACCTTTAAGATGCATTCAGATCCAATCAGTTCACATCACCTCCAAAGTTACATCCCTGGTCTAAACCACCATTAGCTCCTGTTTAGATTTTGGGAGTGGCCTCTTTACTAATGACCTGCTTCCCCTCTTTTCCTCCTGTGTGTGTGTTTTTTTTTCTTCATACAGCCAAAGTGACTTTGATTTTCCTAAGTCTAGGTCTCACTGTCAGCCAGAGCACTGTGGTTAATCAGCTCACAGCAGCCTGAGCTCAAAGGATCCTTCTGTCTCTGCCTCTCTAGTAGCTGGACTACAGGCATGCTCCACCACACCTGGTTTATTTTTCAACTTTTTGTGTAGATGGGGCCTCATTATTTGCTCCTAGCCTGAGGTAGTCCTCCACTGTGGCCTCCTAACTGTTAGGATTACAAGTGTGAGCTAACATGCCCCACCCAGAGTGTTTTAAAAGTCAAATTATGCTTAAAATTCCCAGGGATGCCTAACCTGCACATTGGAAGAATAAGAGTTGTCTTGGGTCACACGTCAAATGCACAAACACAAAAGCTGATGAACAAAAAAGAAAAAATAAGGTCCCTGTATACTTTCCAGATACCCAGCATCACAGATAAGCAAAACAGTCCATGAATATCTGCATGTGGCCTGCAGACTGCAGGTTGGACATCCCTGCCCCCAAGCCTTGCTATCTCATTCAGAGTAAAAGACACAGGTATTATAATATCAAAAAAGCCCTAGATCATCTGGACCCATTTACCCCTCAAGCCTCATCTAAGTCTCCCGCTCTTGCTCACTTGACCCCAGCCACACAGATTTCCTTTCTGTTCCTCAGATACCCCACTCTGCTCCTATCTTGCTCTCTTTTATTTGCTGTTGCTTCTACCCAGAATGTTCTTAACCCGGTTATCTGCATGGCTCTTTCCCTCCCTCCTTGCTCAAATGTCATCTGCAAAATGGGACCTTCCCTGCCTGACCAGTCTATTTAAAATGTAACTCACCTGGCTAAGATTTCTCATCTCCCTTTCCTGCTTTATTTGTTCACCATGTTTTATCTACTTGTTTGTTGTCAGTCTCCCCTGACTATCATATTGTTCAACAAGGGGTTTTGTCTATTTGGTTATAATTGCTTCCCTAGAGTCTAAAATAAACAACATCTAGCATGTAGTTGGCACTGAATTAATATTTTTGAATAAGTATATGAATGAAAGAAGGAAGGTAGGCTTTTACTTTGCAGTGTGATATGAAACAAAGACTTTCTAGTAATTTAGCTTATTTTGGCTATTGTGTGGTAATAGATTGTGAAGCAATCTATTGGAGTGAAAGCAGCTGGATCAGTCTGATGGTCCTGCGGGTTGGGTGGGGCCTGCAGTAGTTTGGACAAGCATATTAATATGGAGAGAAAAGACTCAGGATACACTCTGGTGGTAGATCTGACAAGACTTGTGCTTGGATTGGAAATGATGGAAAAGAAGAATAAAAATTAGGGTGGGCTGAGGTGAGTGGATTGCTTGAACTCAGGAGTTTGAGACCAGCTTAAGCAACATTGATACTGTCTCTACTAGACATCTGTCTCTACTAAAAATAGCAAAACTAGCCAGGTGTTGTGGCAGGTGCCTGTAGTCATAGCTACTTGGGAAGTCAAGGCTAGAGGATTGCTTGAGTCCAAGAGTGTGAGGTTGCTATGAGTTATGATACTATGGCATTCTACCCAGGGTGACACAATGAGACTGTCTCAAAAAACAAACAAACAAAAGACCAACCAGCGTGGAATGGAAAAGGGAAAGAAAGAATAAGCATAAAAATAATTTCATACATACCTGGCAGGGAAGATATCATCATCACGAAGGTGGTTTTCCCAGGGTGAGACTTATCCATTGCCTGGATGTGCTGATCCCTGCAATTTCCCCAAATTGTGGGAAACTCGACTGCATAATTTGTGGTAGTGGGGGACTGTGTTCATGCTTTCCCCTGTTTGGGGGTGGGGAGGACATCAAAATAATTCCTAGAAATACTACTCAGCAACAAAAAAGTAGAAACTGGCTATATACACAACCTGGATGAATTTCTTGGGAATTATGCCCAGTGAAAAGAAGTTAATTCCCAAAGGTTACATACTAAATGATTATATATATGCTATATATATATAAAAACACTCTTAAAATGACAAAATTATAGAAACAGAGAATGGATTACTGGTTGCCAAGGGCTAAGGAGGTGTGGGGATGGGAGAGTGACTATAAAAGGCCCAGCAGGGATCCTTGTGGTAATGGAATGTTCCAGTCAAATGGACATGTTGACTATGTCATTATCCTGGCTGTCCTGTTATACTACAGTTTTATGTTTTGTTTTCAACAGCTTTGTTCACATACCGTACAATCCACTCATTCAAAGGGCATAGTTCAGTGGGTTTTCTTTTTAAGTATATTCACAGATATGTGAACCATCACCACAATTTTAGAATATTTTCATTATTTCAAAAAGAAACCTTGTACCCTTGAGTTATCATTCCCCTATCTTGCCATTCTCCTCACTCCAATGCTAAGTAACCACTAGCTGTCAGAATTCCCTATTCAGGATGTTCATTTACATAGAATTATATAATATTGGTCTTTTGTGTTTTTTTCACTTCGCATAATGATTTTGGAGGTCATCCAAATTGTAGTGTTTATCACTACTTCATTATCTTTTATGGCCAAATAATATTCCATTGTATCAATACAGCACATCGTTATGCATTCATCTGTTAATGGACATTTGTGTAGATTCCACCTGTTGGCTATTATGAATAATGCTCCTATAAACACCTTGGTGTGCAAGTTTTTGTGTGGACATATGATTTCAGTTTTCTTGAGTATACACGTGTATGTAGGAGTGGAGTTGTGGGGTTAGATGCAACTCTATGTTTCATTACTTGGGAAGTGCCAGATAGTACTATAGTTTTGCAAGATGTTACCACTGGAAGAAACTGGCTAGAGAGCATATGGGATCTTCCTATATTATTTCATACAACTCCATGTAACTATACTATCTCAAAATTTAAGTTTAATTAAAAAGATGAACCTTAGACATTGGGCTTGAGAAACTAGGTACTTTCTGGTGATCAGGATAGAGAGGAGAATGGCAAAGGAATATGTATAAGTGCTTAAACCTGGACTTCTGTCTTGTAAGCAAATGGAGGTACTATTCTGGATCAGCTGAATAGTTTATTGATGATGATGTGTGTGACCTTGTATCCTACATGTTTTTGAGGATTTGGGAGTATGATACGACCTCTGCCATCATGGCATTTATGATATTGTGGGGGAAGTGAGGGCCACAAAGCAGAGAATACTTGGCAAAGTAGGCTGCTAAATTGTGGGGGAATAGCACCTTGGCTCCTACCAGTTGAGAAATGCAGTTGTAATTTAAAGTTTCCTAGAAGCCTGGGTACTAAAGTTGTGATCAAATATCAACAGAACAAGGGACAAACAGGAAGAATCTAGGCTCCCAGCAGAAGTGAGCTAGGACATAGGAAGGAAGGAAGAGGGTAGCAGTGTGGAAACACCTTGTCCATGGCCACAGGAGCTGCTGTTGAAAAGGAGACAATTAGTTATTCATTCATTCAATGAAAATTAAGTGCAAACCACTGTTCGAGGTCCTGGGAATATAGCAATAAAGAATATAAATAACATTCTCCACAGAAGCTTATAATTCACTTGTTTAAGTGCAGTTTAAAAAAAAAAGCTTATATTAAAGACGAAGATGGTCAAAAAACATTAACAATTATATACTTTGTCAGGTGGTTATAAATCCTGTGAAGAAAAACAACTCAAGGCAAATGTTAGAGAATGATGGGGAAAAGGTTGCTTACTTGTATAAAATACTTAGAGATGTTGTGTGATAGGTGGAATAGGAAAAGAAGCCTGAAGGATGAGAACGAGCCTGTGGCTATCTCGAGGAGAAACAGTCCAGGTGAAGGAACATTAAGTATACAGATCCTGAAGCAGAAGTGTGCTTGGTGTCCTTGAAGAGGAGCAAGAGGGCTAGGGATACCACAGCTGACTAAGAGTGAGTATGGTAGATGAGTGCAGAGGGCCAGTGGTGGGCAGGTGACATGGTGCTTTGTAGCCCTGATAGGGACTTGGGTTATATTCTGGAGGAGGTGGGAAGTTATTGCAAAGTTTTGAACAGAGAAGTTAGATAATCAGGATTAGGCTGTTCTTTCTTTCTTTCTGTCTTTTTTTTATGCTGGAGGGGTTAGGTTCTTAAAAGACCATGTTGGAGGTTGAAATAATTCAGGCAAAAGATGATGGTGGCTTAGACCAAAGTGGTAGCAGTGAAAGAGCTTTGGATGTAGTAAAATACCAAATATGTTTGAATGCAGAGCTAGAAAAATTTGCTAATGGATTGGATAAAAAGAGAGGGGTCAAAGATGATCCTAAGGGGCCGGGCACCATGGCTTATACCTGTAATCCTAGCACTCTGGGAGATCAAGGTGGGTGGCTTGCTTGAGCTCAGGTGTTTGAGACCAGCCTGAGCAAGAGTGAGACCCCATCTCCAAAAATAGCCAGGTGTTATAGTGGGCATCTGTAGTCCCAGCTCCTCAGGAGAATGAGGAAGGAGGATCACTTGAGCCCAACAGTTTGAGGTTGCTGTGAGCTATGATGCCATGGCACTCTACTGAGGGTGACATAGTTAGACTCTTTCTCAAAAAAAAAAAAAAAGAAAAGAAAAATAAAAGAAAAGATGATTCTAAGATGTAAAACTGCTGAGAGGCCATTTACTAAGATGAGGAAGGTTACCATAGATGCAAGTGTTCGGTAGGAAGGAAATCAAGAGTTTAGTTTTGGACATTCTGTTTGGAATGCCTATTTGACATCCAAATAGAAAATCTAGAATCAGGGGAAAGGTCAGAACTGGAGATAAAAAATTAGATCTTGTTAGCCTGTTGATGAAACTGAAAACCATGGAGTGGGATGAAATCTGGAGAGTATGTTTGAAAAAAAAGATGAGGAGCATTAAATCTTAGGTACTTCAACTTGTAGAGGTTGGGACAATTCAGATCAAATGAGGAAGCTGGAGAAGGACTAGCTGGCTAATAAGTAGAGGACAGAAGAGGAGGAGGAAGAGAAAGTGGTGTCTGAGGAACCAAAGGAGGAGAGTAGTCCACCCAACAAGGAGCCCTTAGTGCTGTCAGTTCAAGGTGATGACCAAGTATTGCCTCTTCACTTCTGAAAATATGCAAGTTGGGCTTTAGGTACTACAGGAAAAAAAAGAGGAAAATATGCAGATCATTGATGACCTTCAAAAACACTTTTAGTAAGGGTGGATGAAAGTCCATTTGTAGTGAACTCAAAAGATGGGAGGAGAAGAATTGAGGCAACATACATAAACAAGCCTTTGAGGAATTTTACTAAAAAAGGAAGCAGAGAAATGGAGCGATAGATGTGGGATATAGAGAGCACATTTTAAAAGAGATGGGCATGCTGGCAGACATAATGCAATATGAGTATAAATAACTGTGATGGAAGAATAGTGTCATGAGAAGCTGTAAGGAATATGGGAAGAGTGAGAGGTACCAATCAGACTGGTCCCAAACAAAGATTTGTTATCAATGGAGATAGAGAAGACAGAGAAAGCTTAGTGGACTGGGTGTCTTTTGTATTGAGACTGGTAACTTTTACAGATATAGGAGAGATATGGACATATGTGGCAGAGAACATTGCAGGTGGTTCAGGAACACCTTGAACACTGTAAAGACGTACAAATAGGAAAATTAAGAAATATTTGTGAAGGACAACCTGGGAAGATTGGGGGTTATAGGGGAGGATATGCTGGAAAAGAAAGACCAGGGCTAAGTACAGTAAGACTTCACTTAACGTCATGGATAGGGTCTTGGTAACTGCAACATTAAACAAAATGAATTACAGCAGTCCTCAAATAACATCATTTCACTCAAGGGCATTTCCTTATAACCAGGAGAAAAAGTTGGTGTCATTCATTTCACTTAAAGCTGTAGTTTCCCGGAACCTATTAACGATGTTAAGTGAGGATTTACTACAATAGAAAACTAAAGTGAGGAATTTGAAACTTATCTTAAGTCATAGGAGCTGTAAAATATTTTCGAGTATGAGAAAGAATAATCCTACCTGTGTTTCAGGAAGGTAATTCTGACATCGTGTGGACAGTGGATTAGATGGGCAAAATGAAGCCAGGCTGTGGAAAATCTTCAAAACCAGATGGGGAAAATTGAATTTGATCAGATCTACAAAGGGAGCCACTCGTTAAATTCTTAAATAAAGAAAGACATGAAGATAGTGGTGTTTTGTCCTTTAAAATTAAACTGGAAGTGATTTACAAGACGGATTATAGTGGTGACAGATTGGAAACTCTGCTGATTTGCCTGGCTTTTCCCCTGGAATTTTCCTTGCTGGTTTGTGAAATATCTTGTTTCTTTTTATGAGAGAGATTTAGCTCTAAATATGGAAAATCTGACTTCCTTGCTTTAGTCTCCTCCTTGTGTTTTAGTTCAAAAGAGACAGTGGCAAGAAAGCACCAGGAGGGCCGCACCAGATAATGTCTAGGTGGTATCAAGCATAGACTTCTATTCTCATACATTTATCAAACATTTATTGAATGTTTTCCATTTGCTGAGCACCGTGTCAAACTCCGGGGAGACAAGTAAAACCAATCCCACAAAGTATTTAGGATTTCCTTGGGGTGGCAGCATGTAAAAAAACGCAAGCTAACCATAGCACCACGTGGGAGTGTCCCTGCACAGAGAGCTCCCAGGATTTGGGGGGGGGAGGGGAGCAGTAACTTGCTGCCAGGGAAAGGGAGAGCTTCCAGAGGAAGGTAATTTGACTACCTTGACCTGAATAGACAGATGTTCAGCTGGAAAGGAGAAAGAACATTGCAGGTAGAGAGAAGAGCAGGCACACCAGCATGACCTTGAGAAAAACCCTGGTGTGATTGGAGACTGAGGTTTTTGTGCCTCTGGAGTAGTGAGTGATATATTGAGTGAACAACACAAGTCTGGACTGATGCATGAGGGCTGAATTGTCAGAAGCCTTGTGGACTATTCTGAGGAGTTTGGATTTTATCCTGCAGGCCAGTATTTCTTTTCTTTCTCTTCTTTTCTTTTTTTTTGTCACCCAGGCTGGAGTGTAATGACACCATCACAGCACACTGCAGTCTCAAATTCCTGGGGCTCAAGTGATCCTCCTGCCTCAGCCTCCCAAGTAGTTAGGACTACAGGTGCACAATACTGTTCCTGGCTCATGGTTTTGTTTATTTTTTGTAGAGATGGAGTGTCACTATGTTGCCCTGGCTAGTTTCAAACTGGCCTGAAGAAATTCTCCCATCTCAGCCTCCCAAAGTGCTGAGATTATAGGTATGAACCTTCAGTGGCCAGGTATTGATTCTTTTTTTTTTTTTTTTTTTTTTTTTTTTTTCAGGTATTGATTCTTAACAACCTTCTCCCATTGACTCTTTAATCTCTCCATTTGCCACGCCTGCTCTGTCTCTCTCAGTTCAAGCTCTGATGATCTCACACAGACTAAGAACTCCAATGGTCTTCCAGAGCATCTCTCTGCCCCTGGTCTTGTGCTTGTCCACACTGCTGTCTGGGTGATCTAAATTGGATCTACCCTGTTATAGGCTGAATTATGTTCCCTCCAAGTTCAGATGTTGAAGTCCTAACTTCCAGTACCTCAGAATACAACTGTTTTTGAAAATAGAGTTTTTAAAGGGATCATTACATTAAAATGAGCTTACTAGGGTGGGCCCTAATCCAATATAACCAATGTCCTAATAAGAAGAGGAGATTTGGCACAGATACGTGCAAAGAAAAGACTCTGAAGAGACAGGGAGAAGATGGAGCAAAGGAGAGAGGCCTGTGAAGAAACAACCCTGTCAACGTGTTGACTTTTGACAGCCAACCTCCAAAATTGTGAAATAGATTTCTCTTGGTTAAGCCACCCATCCGTGGTACTTTGTTATGACAGCCCCAACAACATAACATACTCGGTTACTTCCTGCTGTGTATAAGTCAGAACTTCTTAGCCCATTATGTAAAGTTCTTTGGGACCTCACCTCTGCAGAACCTTATACCCTTTTCACAGTAAGCTCGGTTCAAATAGCCAAGGTTTTTGCTTCTGCAGTAAGAGTCCATCAGTCTAAAATGCCCTTTGCCCCCTCTCAACTGTTGACCACCTCTTTACAGTTTAAGATTCCAATGACCCATCATCTTTCCTCTTCTGTATTTCCCGTTAGCAGAACATATCTGAAGTAGTGACTCTTCCTCCCCTTTCTGCTGGCAGCAAACTGTCATCACAAAGCCTATGTAACATTTTAATCTACCTTTGTTTGTCATTTCCTCCTACATCTTGATAAAAAGAGCCATGAACATCTGTTGTTATAGTTCTGATTTCTGTCTTGGTACCTGGCCCATAGCAAGTACTCAAGAAATGCTGTAGAAATGAACAAGTGTCCATAGAACCTAGACATCTAGAACTACATGTTCATAAAAGAAATTAATGCACATTTTAAAGTTGGAAATATTTATTGGAAAAAATATATAAACAAAAGTCCCAAGGAAAAGAACACATCAGGACAGCATAACTGAGCATCATTTCCCTAATCAATGTAATTATTAGGTGATCTGTTGCTTTACTGTAGCTTCATACTAAGCAGAGGAATCCTTGTCTCTGATCATGAGCACAAGGAGATTCCCTTAGATGACCCTGGGCTCTCAAGTTATGCCCTTTCCCAGGAGATCTAGAGGACAGGTGGAACCTGGATTCCTCATAGGATTGCCCAGGAGATCTAGAGGACAGGCGGAACCTAGATTCCGCATAGGACACTCAGGGAGCCTTGAATAACATTCACTACATCTACTCTGCTGGGAACTCCCACAGTGAACCTTCCTCAGGCCATCAGAAATGAGATGGTTGTCCGCTATGTCCACATCCAAGGTCATATCCAGTTGGGCCTTCCTCATTCTGGGGTTAATCTGCAGTACATCTCTCAGCTGGTTTTCCTGGTTCTTCATGTTGGACTTCAACTCCCCTAGCTGGGCAGTAAGCCTGATGTTACTCTTCTGAGAGACCTTAGGGCAGAGGGGATACAGCAAACCCTCCCCGTGGCGCTACTTCAGCAGTGAGTACATGTATAGGAGGAAGTGGTGGCACCCACATTTCCAGTGTTCCGGATTATCCACATAGTCCAGGCAGATGGGACATCTACTTGCTTCTTTAAGCTGTTCATCCACAACCCTGTTTTTCCTCCACTAGGTTCCCTTCTGGCTTCCAGCTGTGTCCAAGGTCAGCTCAGGTCTCCACATTTTAGAATAGTCTGACGAATACCTGTCATTACTATGGTGGACACATTTTTAATAATCAGAGTTCTCATGTCTGCTGTTTCAGTAGCTCTCTTAGATATTAACAATACCAGGCTAATATTTTTAATCCAGTTACATGCAGATGCCTGTTGTGTTTTAATATGTCTGCCTTTTGTTGTTGTTGTTGTTGTATTTCCAGTTTATTTAGTAAGCATACATTTTTTTCATCCTTAGTCTGTGCCAGACCCAGTACTAGATTCTGAAGGCAAAAAAAAGACTAAAATTCTATTCCTCTGTAGAACTCTCAGCTAGGGAGAAGGAGCAGATATAAAAACCACAATCACCCTGCAGTGTGGTGAGAGCAATCACAGGGAGGTGTGCACAAGGTACTAACAGGGCAGTTTGCTAGACTGTGAACATAGACACGTCTTCCACGTTGGTGTTTGCTAAGTCTTTGTAAAAAAATAATTGTTGTTAGAGTGTGTGTCTTCAGAAGATAACTTTTTCCTGACCTCATTCCCTTGCTCTGGAGGCACCTTAGTGGAACTCCCTTTGTGCTGATTACACCTATTGCCTGTGTGAGAATCTCCAGAAGCCTCAGTCCTGCTGTCATCCTCATTAAAGAATCACACAGAGAGAAGGCGCCTTCGGAGGACTTTAATCCCCTTCTCTCTTCACTTGCCACCTCATATAAAGCTAAGATCGACAGCTAATTCTCCACCAGTTCCTACGCCTGTGATATGTGACGTGAAGGGTACTGGGGCCGGAGAACCGGCGCTGTTCTTTCTCATCTGTCCCTGGCATAGGACCTGGAATGTGGCTGTGCTATTCTTTGGGAGAAAGTAGCAATTCCAAGTAATCAGGAGTATCTCAGAGGAATCTGAAAGAATTGGGATGAATCTAGAAGAGTTGACAAGCTAATATAAACCACCAGCCAATACAGAACACAATTAAAATACCTATGCATCTGTTTAAATACTTCTAATTCTGTGTGTTTCTTACAGAATATTCTGTGTCTCTCTTATCTGTCTTTAAAAATTCCTGCCGTTCAAGTAAGCACTCTGCCTGATTACCAAACCAATGGGGTTGCTTAATGTACTGGTAGAAATAACAGTGGTATAGAAATGCAGTGTAGGTTTCTAATAATGACACTTACCAAGTGGGCACATTCTCTTGAGCCATAAAACCAATTTCAGAGAGCTAGCCAAAAATCTTACTTCACATTCATTTGACAAATTTGGGGTGAAAAAATACGGGCTCTTTAAGAAAGTAGTTTTAAAATAAATTTTCCAGATTACTTTTAAGTTATGTATCTCAAAAGCCAATGCTGGGATCAACTGGCTGTGAGGGAATTAAGCTAGTATTGCATGCAAGTCAAGTTACTCCTGATCTAGCCAAAAAATAAAAAGTAAATATTGGGATGCTGTAGGGAGCCAGGCAGAATGTGCAGTCTGTAACCCAAACAGGAAAACAGGGTTTTCCAGGGACTCCACAGGCCAAGGCAGAGGAGTTAGCTTTAGATACTGTTCGTAATTGTGGGGCACCCTTTGTTAGTTGTCTTTACTTATCTCTTTACCATCTGCTCCTTCTACTAAACCGTGAGTTCTTCAAGGTCAGGAATAAGGTATATTTACACCTATACCCCATGTATCTTTTGGAAGAAATAAAGAGAAGGGAAGAGGCCTGTAAATGGGTCCAAAGAGCAATAACAACTGGGCCTCACAGGAAGGTGCCTGAACAGTTTAATGCTGTCTGGAAGTGGCAGTGTGAGGCTACGTATATGGTTAGAGCAGTCTTCCTTGACTTTCCTGTTTAGAGTGACTAGCCCCAGGTTCACGTCACCTTCCTTATATCCTTCCCAGTGCATATCCCAGTCTAAAATGGCCTTGTTTATTTAGTTACTGGATTATATCTTCCTCCTGAAGGCAGGAATCTAATCTGGGATCTTATTCTTTACTGCCTGGTGAGTATTTGTTGCTCAAATAACCATTTGCCAAATGACTTTTTAAATGAATTAATAGCTGTGTATACTCATTTGAGTATAAGTGTGTGTCCTAAAAATGTCTTATACAGTAGCAAAAGCATATTTACATTTCAGGATCGAGTGGGCAGAGGGGATGCTGAACTATTCAAAAGGAAAGAACAAGGAAAGGCCTGGAACCCTGATGCTTGATCTCTGAAAGGGAGATCTCTCCATCTCACTCTTCTTCTTCCTTCTTTTTTCTTCCTTCTTCCTTCTACCTTCTTCTTCTTCTTCTTTTTTTTTGACAGAGCCTTGCTCTGTTGCCCCAGACTAGAGTGCCGTGGCATCAGCCTAGCTCATGACAACCTCCAACTCTTGAGCTCAAGTGATTCTCCTGCCTCAGCCTCCCAAGTAGCTGAGACTACAGATGGCCTGCCACAACACCCCAATAATTTTTCATTTTTAGTAGAGACAGGGATCTTGCTCTTTCTCAGGCTAGTCTTGAACTCCTAAGCTCAAGCAATCCTCCCCGAGTGCTGGGATTACAGGCATCAGCATCCTGGCCCCTTGGAAGTGACAATGGAAATTAACCCCATGCCGGGGTAGGAAGGGAGCTGGGCGAGTGGTATTCTTATCTGTGAAGGCTTCTCTGAGTCCTGGAGATGAGGAATGAAGGAGTTGTCACAAGGAGCTAAACACCATGTATTGAACAAAAGTAGTCTGTACTTGCGATGTGACGAGAACTAAATGAGGCCACAAAGACATCTAAGAGGGCGGTTGTAAGGCAGCAGCGGTGCAAAGCAGAGCTCTCTGGAAAAGGTGCGTCTACAGTCCAGCTTCACCAACAGTCTTCATGTCTTTGTTTCAAAGTAATTCCTTTTTTACATTTTTTTCTTTTTCACATCACATTTCCTTTTGACATTATCTGCTGTGTATGTGTGTTCTGATATTCCTTTTAGTTGCATCTTTGTTTCTGAAATGTTTTTTTCCCAAGTATTTCATTTCTTTTTTAATCTCTCCTTTGTTTCTGAGCTTTCCTTCTCTTCCTAATTCTGTGCAGTGCTGTCACTTCAATGCTGAGCTTTTCTAACTGTGACTTCTGATGTTCTTCCACATCTTGAACCATTTTCTCAATGTCTTTAGGCTTGTTTTAAAACGTCAGGTTACACTTGTGAGCTATTTTGGGGGCACATCTTCCCAGCTGCTTTCGTTGTTTATAGAGATGTTCCTTATTCTTTTTCTTATAATAATGTTATGTGTGGAATTTTCCCTCCATACTCATCTGCTGCTCGTTTCTATGGGAAATTAGTTTTCCCTGAGTTTTTACAATGAGGCAGATTGGAGGAATTTTTTCTGACTCCAACAAGCTCCTTCTGTTGTTTCTGTGTGGTGGTCAAAACCTCTGTGGCTTGCTTTCCGGGATTCCTGGCCGTGTTCCCCTCTCCACCCACCTTTAGTTCTTTTTATCATATTTTTTCTTGGTGCTGCTAATGTGCTTAGTGTGGGGCCAGGTCCCCGATAGGGGCAGAGGTGAGTCACAGGTTTGGGAGTCAAGGGAGTAGGGAAGGCCCAGGTCAGAGCAGACAAACTGCTCCCTCCCACAAGGACTGTACAGTGCTGAGCCTGGCAGGTGCTGAGCCACAGCTGTTCTTGTCTGCTGGCAGCAATCTCAGGGTCGCCTTCTTCTGTTTCTTGTTTTAAGATAGAGTCTCACTTTGTCTCCCTCGGTAGAGTGCTCTGGCATCATAGCCCACAGGAACCTCAAACTCTTGGGCTCAAGTGATCTCTTGCCTCAGCCCCCTGAGTAGCTGGGACCACAGGCACCCATCACAATGCCTGGCTATTTTTAGAGACAGGGTTTCATTCTTTCTCAGACAGGTCTGGAACCTGTGAGCTTAAGCAATCCACCTGCCTTGGCCTCCCATAGTGCTAGGATTATACGTGTGAGCCCCTAACTTCTATCTATTGTAAATGTTACCCAGGTATTTTGGCTTCCCTATCTAATTGCTCTAGGAGTGTGTGTGTGTGTGTGTGTGTGTGTGTGTGTGTGTGTGTGTGACTTCAGAGATCGGCAACCTGGGCTGCTGCCAGCTCTCTCAGATGATCTCAACTGAGATCATTTTGTCAACACCTGCACATGTATGCCTCCAAGATCTGTCCCTCCACTCACGTTCCCTTTCTTGATCAATGGCACCTGGTTGAGGATGCCAGAAAACCAACTCATTCTGTTTTGTTTTTAAATTTTTTAGAGATGGGTTCTCATTCTTTTGTCCAGGTTTGAATGTAGTGACTTGATCAAGTTTCAGCCTTGAAACTCTGGCCTCCAGCAATCCTCCCACCTCAGCCTCCTCCAGTGCTGGGATTACAGTCCTGAGCTCACCACACCCAACCTAAACCCCCAAACATCAGGTCTTGTTGAGTCCACTGCCAAGCAGCTCTCAGAGCCATCCTTTCATTTTCCACTGCCACTGCACCAGTTGAAGCTATATTGTCTCTGACCTGGAGCCAGGGAAAATAAGATTCCTCACTCTATTCCTGTATCCACTCTTGGTTTCTCTAATCTATTTTACACACGACAGACAAAATTACCCTTCGAAAATGAAAACTTGATTATATTATCCTGCGCTTAAAACCAATCAATGGCTTTTGTTGTTCTTAGCACGAAGCCTGAAAATCCTTCAATTGGCCTGAGTTGCTGTTCTTCCTCCTGCTTGCTGCCTCATCTTCAGCCAGCTCCTTCCCATCGCCTCCTTCTGCTGTTTCCTCTGCCTGGACACTCCTTTGTATTCCCCTTCCCCCTCACTGGGCCAAACTCATACTCTAGCTGTAAAATGGTAACTCTCTCTGCTTTTCTTTATAGTTATATTATGTATGCACACTCCAAAGCAAAGTTATTTAGTTTTGCATGTTTTTGAACTTTACCTAAATGAAATCATACTGTATGCACCCTTCTGTGACTTAAACTGTATGTTCACCATTATATTTAAGGGATTCATCCATGTTGCTGAATGTATGGTTTGTTCATTTGCATTGCTCTATACTATGACACATTTCTATAAAAGCTGTTTTAGTATTTACAGTTTGGGGCCATAATGAACTATGAACCATGTGCCTATGAATCTTCCTGTATGTGTATTCTGGCTTACCTGTGCACCAGTCTCTTCAGGTATATACCAGTGAACTTTGGCAGTTAGTGCCAAACTGTTTTCTACAGTGGGCATTCAAGATTACTCTCCTACTAGAAGGATAATGAGAGTTATTGTTGCTATACAACGTTGATGACACTTTTGAACTCATGCCAACCCAATGGAAGTATATTTTGCATACTCTTTTATAAAATAAAAACATGGCAATATGTGGTCAGTTTTTCCAAAGATATGCACAATTCCTCCTATCATTCCTCCTCTCAATGTCCAAGGACATTCCTAATGCCCTTCTGCAGTGTGACTTCATAGCTTCTCCATTATAGAGTCTTGTTACTCTTCTCCCTAAATAGGAACTGGCCCCATGACTTGATTTTACAGCTAGCTCAAGAAACCCGAAAGCTTTCACTTTTATTCTTTTGGGTTCAGTCACCACATGAATAAGTTCAAGCTAGACTACTGAATGAGGACTGACTGTGTCAAGACAGACCGAGTCAGTCCCAGCTATTCCAGCCGTCCCAGCTAAGGAGCCAGATCCATGAGCAAAGCCATCTTAAACGTTCCAGCCTCTGTGGACATTCAGCTGAATGCAGCTATATGAGTGACCCCAGTCAGTACAATGCAGAGAAATAATACATGGCTGTTATTTTTCCTAAAATGTTTGTGATAAATTACAATATATTCATAAGATAGAACACTATGTAGACAAAACTACCTTGAAAGATTTTTAATGACATTGGAATGTGCTAAGTGCAACATTATGTGGTAATGGACAAACATATATGTACATAGATTCATTCTATTCCTGACTTGTTAAAAAAAAAGTACATAGAAAAATATTGGGAAAAATAAACATATTAATGATGGTATGATGGTTTGGTTTAATTTTCCCATTCTTTGACAGTTTTCTATAGAAAGCATATATTACTTATATAACAAGAGAAAAGAGGCTAATTTTGAAAAACTTTCAGATTAATGTGAGGGTACAAATAATTAGGTTACAATGTTTGCATCTGTTAGGTAGGGTCCCTGATGTAGTTGCGCCATGGACCTAAACATCGTGCCCTTTAAGTGGGCGCACACCAATATCTTGATGTGCAGTCATGTACCACATAGTGATGGCTGGTCAATGACAAGACTGCATATACTCTGGGGGTCCCATAAGATTACAATATCTTATTGTGCCTTTTCTATGTTTGGATAAACACTTACCATTGTGCTACAGTTGCCCTCATTATTCAGCGAGTAACATTCTGTACAGGTTTTTTGTCTACAACAATGGACTGTGTCATGTACTTGAGCTGTGTGATAGGCTGGACTACCTAGGGTTGTGCACTATGATGTCTGTACTGTGATGAAATTGCCTCAGGACACAGTTCTCAGAGCACATGCTCATTATCCTCATCATCAAGCGATGATGTTTACAGTAGAAAATCCGTAGTCACATTTGCTGCCCTGGCAAGGAAATGCCCCCCTGTTGAAGTCCTATCGGCTGTGGCACTTTCCTTCTCTGGTGGCTGTCAGTTTGCCTTTCAGGAGCAGCCCTGAAGGCTTGGCATCCAGATGGTTGGAACTGGAACAGTGGAGGGAGTTTATTTGATACATGTATCAAAATAAAGGACAATCTTTTAAATATATTTCACTTTATGAACAACTAACTCACTATGGCCATCTTAATTTTCATTTTGCCATGGACTGGTGGAAACTTGATGTGAGAAACTGATTTAGCTCAAAGAAGGAAAAAATAACACCAAGACTTACAGTTACACAGGGACAGCAGGTGTCACATATATTCTTGCTCACTGAGAAAGCACTTAAGATTCCTATTAAATTTGTCTGTGAAGTGGGCGGTGATGAACTTCTAGAGCCGTGAGTTAAGTTAGGCTTCTTTCTGTGGCAGAGTTTCTCCAAGCGGATTCGGAACCCTACACCAACTGACTGACACCGAATCTCTGGCAGTGGTCTAGGAATCTCTATTTTTAATAACATCCTCAGGCGTGTCTTATACCTAAACTTGAAGGAAACATTGTTGTTAAAGGTTCTCTGTCTTATCCTGCTGATGGTTACACAGCTATAACTATGTAAAAATCTATCAGGATGCACACTTGTGTACTTCATAGAAGGCACACCTCACTAAAAAGTAAGAAAAAACAAAAGTACTAGGAATTCTTTAATGCTTTAGCAAAATAAGTAAATTTATTATCTAGTGAATTTTTCTTTTTATTAAATGATAGCTGTGTATATTAATGCAATCATGGGGTACAGGGTGGTGTTTTCATATACAATTTGAAATATTTTCATCAAACTGGTTAATATAGCCTTTATGTTATTCTCTTAGTTATTGTGTTAAGACATTTATATTCTACTTTTAGGAAGATTCACTTGTACCCTTGTAAGATAAACCATAGAAGTGATCCCTCCAAATCACCCATCCACCCCCCTCCCCATATTCTTAGGCTATAATTAGGTTATAGCTTTCATATGAAAGCTATAAATTAGTTTCATAATAGAGTTGTGTACATTGGATACTTTTTTCTATGATTCTTGTGATACTTTGCTAAGAAGAACATTTTCCAGCTCCATCCATGTAAACATGAAGGAGGTAAAGTCTCCATAGAGGCTGTGATTTATATACAGTAGAACCTCTGTCAGTTGACCACCCAAGAGACTGTAACAAACTGATCAACATAGGGAGGTGGGCAGCATAAGGAAGGAGGCCTCCTATACTGGTAAATGCATGTGCTCCATGTCTATGAAAGTACGGTCAACTTACGGAGGTGGCCAATGAAGGGAGGTGTCACTGGGGAGGTTCAACTGTATTTCTGGTATACTGAAGCAGATTGGTTTGCATTTTTATTAGGAGATTTGAGCTTCAGTCATTTTAGAAATTGTCTTGGATTTTTAATTTTTTATATATTTTTTATTTCAGATTGATACGTGGGTATCACCCACAGGGGACGTGCTGAACACCCTCACATTTTGCACATCCAGTGAGATCCTGCCAATCACCCCCCTTTTTCTCCCCTCCCCTCTCTCCTTCACCTCCCCCTCACTAGAGTACACTTGTGTTTTTCTTTTGTGTGGGGGTGTAGTTGTTTATATATTGGTTTCATATTAGTATTGAGTACATTGGGTACTTCTTGTTCCATTCTTGTGATACTTTACTGTTTTTTTTCTCTTTGTTGGTGAAAAAAATTCCAGT
This sequence comes from Galagoides demidoff, assembly GCA_963574575.1. Classification (NCBI taxonomy): domain Eukaryota; kingdom Metazoa; phylum Chordata; class Mammalia; order Primates; family Galagidae; genus Galagoides; species Galagoides demidoff. The sequence continues at coordinate 24,185 of CAUYQV010076557.1, forward strand.
TTATTGCCAAATTTGTTTGGCCTCTGTTTTATCTTCATTGATAGAGATAAAATTCATAATTTTAGGTTTTTAGACTTGCATATTTTCTTAGAAGGTTCATGTTTCAAGTAAATGGTACTTTTAATACACTGTAGTCTTTGTTTTGTGAATATGAAGAAATGAAAACTTCTGAGGGAGGGAGGGAGAAAAGAAGGAAGAGAAAAAAAGAAAGAAAGAATATGGAAGAAACCATTGCTGTAAGGCCCAACTATTTCTCCCTATCCTCTTGAAATAAATTTCCTCAAAGCTTAAGACAGTTCACTTTTGGACCCTTAGTTTTATTTCTAGCTATTTATTCTTTGATTCCCATCCAGAACAGCCTTCTTAACTGCAGTTTAACTATGCAAATGCAAACTTAATGTTTGAACATATTTTGTTCTTGTTTCTGCTGGTGTTGTCTTTATGAACTTTATTATTATTATTTTAATATTTGACTAGTTCTGTATTTTAAAAAAAATGGAGTGGGGACTCACTGTGAAAGGTAGAGTACCTTTAGGAATTTGTGGCCTCTCATTTTGATCCCTGATTTATCACACACCTCCACAATTTTACTAGTGTCAGAAGGAGGCCTGTTTTCTCTTGGAATGCTACATTCTTTGGGGATGAAGTGTTCAGAGTCTTTAGCACTGTACTGGCGTGTCTCTTGAGTATTTAGCATCTGGATACAGTCGTCATCACAGTAATGAGAGATAGAGCAGGCCAGAGCTGACCCTGTCCAGGGGAAAACCAGGATCAACACTGAATCTACCACTGCTCCTTCCAGTGTTGCAAAAATAATGGGTCAATAAGACACCTGTATAAGATACTTGTGCAGCCCTGCATCTAATTCGTGTGGTTGTCACTCATTTTGTTTCAGACGTATAGTTAGGAAATGACTCTAATAGTTAATGTCATAGGATTATGTGATGATTTTTATAACAACAGTTACAGGTTTTTGTTTTTTTTTTCCTTTTTAGAGTCACAGTCCCACTTTCTGGCCCTCGGTAAAGTGCTGTTGCATCACAGCTCACAGCAACCTCCAACTCCTGGGCTTAAGCAATTCTCTTGCCTCAGCCTCCCATGTAACTGGGATTACAGGTGCCCACCACAACACCTGGCTATTTTTTTGTTACAGTTTGGCCGGGGCGGTTTGAACCCAGCACGCTTAGTATATGGGGCTGGCACCCTATCCACTGAGCCACAGGTGTGGCCCCAAGTTACAAGTTCTTATCATAAACTCTGTTTTTCTCATATGCAACTCATATGATGATATCTTTCTCTTTCTTCAACAATATTGATAACAGTATTGGAAAGACTTCTGAAATAAAGTAAATGGTCCTTTGCTCAAATGTGATTTCTTGAGTATCAATAAGAGAGACAAATTTTTAAGCTAGATGGAACGTCTGACTTACTTTATATGCATAAAAAACTTTTTGCTTTTATTTTAAAAATTGTATATACATGTAAGTGAAAAGAGAATAAAATAATTAAAATTTTTGTTAGAACAGCCACTTAGACATAATCCCTGTTACTAAGCACAGATGCTTCTCAACTTACAGTAGGACTATATCTTGATAAATCCATCATAAATTGAAAATAGTATAAATAAAAAATGTATGTAAGTCCCCCCCAAACTATTGTAAAGTCAAAAAGTCATTAGTTGAACCACTGTAGGTCAGGAATAATCTGTATCTGTAGGGATACATTGAGGGAGATTAATAGGTCATTGCAGTTTTTGGCACTAACAAGCAAGAGATCTTGATTTATGATTATTAACTCATCCAGGTAGTACTGTTACAAACCCTACTCTACAGAGGAGAAAGCCAAAGAACAGAGTTAAATAACGTGCCCCAGGTCACACCAACGCAGCTGGCAGAGCTGGGATTTGTGGCTGGGGAGTGACTTTGCAAATTTGTATTCTTAATCACTTGCTAAAATTAACAAATATCAGTACATTTTGCAAACTACTTTATTGACCGATAATTGATATAATCAACTTCAGATACCTAAAATATACAATTTGGTAAGTTTTTAAAGCCAGTTTTAAGTGTATAGTTCAGTAGCAGTTCAGTATATTTACATTGTTGTATAACTGATCTCCAGAACGTTTTACCTTGCAAGACTGAAGCTCCATACCCATTGAACAACCCATTTCTACATCCTCTCAGCCTCTAGAAACCACTGTTCTGTTCTTTGAATTTGGCAACTTTGACTATTTTAGATAGTGGAGTCATATAGTTATTTGTCTTTTTGTGACTGGCTGATTTCCCTTAGTACAATGTCTTCGAGGTTCATCCACATTTTAGTTGCGTCAGAATTTTCTTCATTTTTAAGAAATTATATGTATATATCTGGCTCAGTTCCCATAGCTCAGTGGGTGCTGGCCACCTACACTGACACTGGAGGATTCAAGCCCAGCCTGGGCCTGCTAAAACAATAATGACCACTGCAACCAAAAAATAGCCGGGCATTGTGGCAGGTACCAGTAGTCCCAGGTACTTGGGAGGCTAAGGCAAAAGAATCACTTAAGCCCAAGAGTTTGAGGTTGCTGTGAGCTGTGATGCCACAGCATTCAACCAAGGGCAACAAAGTGAGACTCTGTCTCAAAAAAAATATATATATATATGTATATATATATATATATATATATGTGTGTGTGTGCGTGTGTACATATATATATATATCTCCATTTGCTAATGGGTTTCTTCTACCTGTTGAATAATGCTGCAGTGAACATGAGTGCAAACATCTCTTTGATATCTACCTTTTAATTATTTGGTATGTCTATTCATGGAATTGATAGATTATGTGGTAATTTTTTTTTTTTTTTGCAGGTTTTGGCTGGGGCTGGGTTTGAACCCACCACTTCTGGCATATGGGGCCGGCGCCCTACTCCTGTGAACCATTTTTATTTGAGGAACTTCCTTACTGGTTCCATACTGGTACTTTTCCATTACCATAAACAGTACACAAAGGTTCCAGTTTCTCCACATGCTTGCCAACACTTGTTATTTTCTGGGTTTTGGTAGACATCCAAATGAGGGTAGGGTGATATCCTATTGTGGTTTTGAGTTGCATTTCTCTAATGATTAGTGACATTAAGCCATCTTTTCATATGCTTTTGGGCATTTGTCCATCTTCTTTGGTATATGTGCTGCCAAAGCAAGTACTATATACCATCTTTGGAGAAATGTCTATTCAAGTCCTTTGCCCATTTTTAAAATAGTTTATTGGTTACTGAGTTGGAGAAGTTCTCTATGTATCATGGATATTAACCCTTCCAACCATCTTTTTTAACATATATAGAATTATACTTAATACTTTGCAGGCTGTCTTGCAAACTTCTTTTTTGTTTTCTATATTTTGAATATATTATTTAACATTATTTTGCTAAAAGATTTATATTTCCTCATATGGTTATAGTATAATTTTTAATGATCCCTCTATTATGGATATCTTATTTTCATTTTTGCTATTATTAATAAAGCTATACTGAGTATATTTATTAATTTTATGATCATCTCTGTATTAGTTTCCTGAAGCTGCTGTAACAAAGTACCATAAACTTGATAGGTATAAACAACAGAAATTTATTTCCCATAGTTCTGGAGGCTAAAAATTTGAAATCTGTGAGGGCCACACTAATCTGGAGACTCAAAGGAAGATGACATTCCTTGCATTTTCAAGTAGATGGCCGTTGGAATTCCTTGGCTTGTGACCATATAATTCCAATATCTATTCCCTGTTCACATTGCCTCCTCCTAATCTGTCTATGTAATCTCCCACTACCTCAATCTTATAAGGACCCTTGCATAATTTGAGATTCACAGCATCCTTCATATGTGTGTGCGTACACACATGTCTGTTAATCCACTGAAATTTTGGCTGGGCAAAATTTGCAGGTAGTTCATTCCTGTAATCCTAGTACTCTGGGAGGGCAAGGCGAGCAGATTGCTTGAGCTCAGGAGTTTGAGACTAGCCTAAACAAGAGTGAAACCATGCCTCTACTAAAATTTGAAAAACTATCTGGGCATTGTGGTGGACTCCTGGAATCCAGCTACTTGGGAAACTGAGATATGAGGATTGTTTGAACCCAGGAGCTTGAAGTTGCTGTGAGCTATGATAACTCCACGCACCCTACCCAGGTTGATAGAGTGAGATTCTGTATCAATAAGCAAAATCCACTAAAACTTTGGGTTGGTTTGTTGCAGTAGCTTGGCAAAACCTATCCTAACACACTGTATCATCGGATGAATTAAATAAATAAATTCTGTGAGTCTAAGTTTGTTGTTGTTTAATCTTTATGGAGTTGCTGTCAATTTATCAGATTTGTTTGGATGACTGAATGAGAATTACAAGTGAAAATCTTCAACATTCCATTTGCTGCCCGATACTCTATAGCAAATGAGAATGAAATTTAATACCATGTCCATTATGAGTATTATTTTGATTCTAATAATGATCTTATGAAATTGGTGTTATTATTTCCAGGTTACAACTAAGAGAAATGAGGCTTGGCGTGATCTTTCTCAGGCAAGAAGTATGTAATCACAGGTCAGTACAGTAAGTTATGTGATAGCAGGAAGCACAGGATTCTGAAGGGGAACACGTGTCGAAGATGGGGATGGGGTTTGATGAGGCTTCAGGGAGTTGATGAAACTTGAGCTGAGTCCTAGAAGATGAATGTGAGTTGGTCTGACTGAGATTGCAAGAATGGGCTGGGTATTCTAGGCAAAGGAAACTTGCACTGAGCATGCACAAGCCAGTTTGGTATTTTTGGGAATTGTAATTATTATAGTTTATGCCTGGGTTACAACTATGACTGATTTTGAGACTAGTGGGATAAGATCTGTCCAGAGGGACAAAGGACTTGTAGCCATCCCCAGAAATGCTGACATACCACCCAAATCAGGGAAAGGTATAGAAACACCGTTATCCACTTCCTCCTCCTGCTCCATGATCTCCCGCCACTGCCTCCAATTGGAGAACCTAACTAGATGCCATTTTGCAAGGGTGCTGAGAAAATATAGTTTCAAGGGCCATCTTTCTGCCACGTGCAACAGAATGGGAGAAAAGTAAGGAACAGAGCTGAGTACCAGAGGACACCCAAGTGCATCACCTGCTTCACACGTTTTAACCAGCACCACCTCCTCTTGACCCTCAGGGGCCATTTTCTTGTAAAAATGGTGACTTCTTACCTTTCTGGCAGGTTCTTGAACTCCAGGAGCCCAGTCAATGGCTGTAGTTCATAGTTCAGTTGGACTCTTATTGCATCCATGGTGGAAAAGTTCTTTCTTTGGAAAACAGAATCTCCAGAACCACAAAACCTAGAGTTCTATGCTGCAGTAATACAAACAGCTCACATTTCAGTGACGGTCAATCTTTGGGGCACTTAATAATTTTAAGGACAGAAAGAGTGGAAAAACTTAGAAAGGGGGGACCAGAAAGGAAGCTGGTCAGTTATGAGGAGGGAAAATAGAAGTATCTGATGTCTCTGATGCCAAAAGAAAAACATAGTTCAAGAAATAGAATTTGAGCAATTACTATCAAATGCTCCTCCAGGAAAGGGTTGAGGACTGAGGATAGATCACTGGATTCAGCAAGAATTCGTGACCATGAAGCATGTATTTTCAGTGAAGAGGAGGAGATGGAAGCCTGAACTGTCTGAGTGGAGAAAGTGAAGATTCTGAGTACAGATGCTTTTAAGATGCTCTTCTATGAATGGGAAAGAGTGTAAAAGAATATAGTCGGAGGGAATGACACAAAGGATTTTTTTTAAGGTGGAAGATATTATATCATGTTGATGGAAATGGCCCAGTGGACAGGAAATGACTAAGGAGGTGTAATTATTTTTTGTCATAGATGTCTCACAAGAAGTTTTCAGTCATTATAAGTTACTCTTATTATTTTATACTTTTAAAAAATCAGACTTTGATAATGATAACATCATCTGCTTGCTTACCTTGTTGAATTTTTTATTTCTGGCAAGTTTCTAGGTAATGTCATCAAAATGTCCCAGATTTCAATATCCATGAATGTTGCTATGAAAAATAAGGAACAAAAAAGTTTGTTTTGACCAAGTGAAAATAAAGTTACCTACATTGTTTTGAAGGGAGAAGGTTATGTAAACTAACCATAATCCTGAATATAAACTTGTTATTCCCCCCAAATCACTTAGAAGTATAATTAAGTTTATTATTTGAGCAGACTTTTGTTGATCGTCAGTGGTGGGTGCGTAGGAGCACAAAACCAAAGGGTAAAAATACAAACAGCAGCAGCACAGCACAGAGAATATCGTCAGGGGAACCCTCGTAGCACATGAAGCATAAATTGCGGGAGATAAAAACTCCTCCCGCTCAAATGTAACCATGGTGAGTGGTTTGTCTGGGATCAGACTTAGAACTATAGTGAATCTAGGATGGAAACAAAGGGAGGGTGTGGTGTTACTTCGAGCAAAATTGAAAAAAAAAAAAAGACTCTCTTGTGAAATTATCCAATTTGTGCGTGAGGCCATGGCTATCACCAATCAGAACATTCGTCCAAGTGGAAGATTACCGAGAATTATTGTCAGATGCTGGATTTTTCCTTCCAGAGAAATGACAACCTTATACATTGAAAATTTCAAAAGCAGTCGTCCAAAACCTCTATAAAATATTAAACTAATATCCTTGCCATTTTGGTGCAAATCAGGAAATACAGAAATTACAGTACTCATATTAACTGAGTTCACAGGGCACACTGCGGGACTTTCATTCCAAGGCAGCCCAGTTTGAGGAGTTAATATTTCTTTGGGGACTGAATACTTGTATTTTCCATCTTCTCTGAATTAAAATTAGAAAATGAAAATGAAGGTTTGCATACTGCATTTAAAATATAATTTCTTAGCGTTGCCAAGATGTTTGGCTGACCTCTGATTTCCTATCAATATTTAAGGGAAAGTATTAAATAGGAAATCATCCTGAGGCAAATTCAAAGACCCTGTCATGTACTAGGGCTTGTATATATTTTATATTTATAATGCAGTAATTTCATTTTGTGACTAGTTTCCAAACCAGGTTTCTACACTTTAAAAGGCAAAAATATTTAATTTACAAGGGCAAATCTCCCACTTTTTCCACTTTTTTTATGTTAAAACATGGAATAGAAGAGAATCATGCACACTATTTAACATTTAATTGCTGTACTTTTCTCAGTAATTTTTTTCTTGTGCTGTGTTTATTTTTAAAATTATATTTGGGCAAATACGCACATTGTCTTGAGACCTAATAAAACACTTTTGAAAGTCATAATGGCATCTCTACCTGCCAATGTAAAAATGGATGTAAAAATATCCTTAAATCCTACATTTTTAAAATGAGAAAAACATACATTTGTTTTAAGAAATGCAGCATGAAAAAAAAAAAAAGAAAGAAATGCAGCATGTTGGTGGGGTGCAGTGGTTCATGCCTATACTCCTGGCACTGAGGGAGGCTGAGGCAGGATGATCATTTTGTCAGATGTTCAAGACCAGCCTGAGAAACATAGTGAGACCTCCATTTCTACAAAAAATAGAAAAATTAGCCAGGTGTGGTGGCATGTACCTGTAGTTCTGGCTACTCAGGAGGCTGAGGTAGAAGGAACACTTAAGCCCAGGAGTGCTATGGTCATGCTACTATCCTATTGCTCTCATACCCAGGCAAGAAAGCAAGCCCCGTCTCCAATAAATAAATAAATAAAATGAAGGAAGGAAGAAGAAAGGAAGAAAGGAAGGAAGGAAGGAAGGGAGGGAAGGAAGGAAGAAATATGGCATAATGTAGGGACAGGGAAAGTTTGTAGGGAATCAAAATAGCTAAGCAGATTCCCACCTTATAACAAAAACTTCCTAATGTAGAAAGCAAGAAAGGTTCATTACAGTGGAGACAGGGTGCTGTCACATTACACTTCTGCACAACTTGTTATATCAAGGACGTGTGTTAAGAAGACATGAGGTAGGATATAGGTGGTGTCTAACCACTTTTTAATGATCAACTTTGAAAAAATAATATAACCATCAATAAACGTGGCTGCCTGCAAATGGATAGTTGAAGTGTTACAGAAGCACCCACTATTTATCAAGGGTACATAACTATTGCTCCAAATAAAAATGCCTAAATCTAATCAACCACATTGTGTTTGCATAAAGAAAAGATAGGCTATAGGCTAAACATACTCATATATCCCATCTTTTCTTTTCTTTTCTGAGACAGTCTCACTCTGTTGCCCAGGCTAGAGTGCCCTGTTGTTATCATAGCTCACAGCAAACTCAAACTCCTGGACTCAAGCAAATCCTTCTGCCTCAAGCCTTCCTACCAGCTGGGATTATAGTGACCAGCTAATTTTTTTTATTTTTAACAGAGATGGGATCTCACTCTTGCTTAGGCTGATCTTGAACTCCTGACCTTAAGGAATCCTCCTACCTCAGACTTCTAGAGTTCTAGAATTATAGGCAAGATCCACCACACCTGGCCATATCCCATGTTTTCAAGTGTGCACAGACTCTATTAAGAGAAAGGCAAAAAGTCTATCAAAGTTGTGTGTACCTTCAGTGCAGCTATAAAGTGTTGTCTCCTGATCAACTGTTCAAATAACTAGTCTGTTTAGCAGAATGGCCTTTAGGGAAGAGGGCATCAGGCAACAGTGCTCAAACACACAAACTAGGAGTGTGGTCTAACTGATTTTACCTGTGCTGCTCCCAAGTCCACCAAACAGCTTTGGGATTCGATTCTACTGAGGTGTTCTAATAAATTGGTGTATAAGGATCAAATGCACTCAGTTTCACATGAGTAATTGTGTTCTCTTCCTGGTCATATTTACCATTGTGAATTTTAAATATAGAACCATGGCTTAGACATTGGTCAGTTGTGAATACGAGTACTGGGAGGTGAAGAACATCTAGCACAGCTGAGGATGTTGTTTAAAAATACAACAAGCATGGATGTGACAGGAAGCCGAGATGGTGTCAGAGGAAGGGGATTACAGTAAGTTCTAGTAGGAGAAGCATCTGAGCACAAGTTTCTCATGGAATGATAAATAGCTTGGGAGAACCAGAAGGAGCAGTGGAAGCTTCTCTATAGGCAAAGAGAAGGCAGTTTAAGCTTAGGAGATAGTACAGTTTTCAACTTATGGGAGCTGAGAAGACTGTGAAAAGTTTCAAAACTATGCTTGGCAGTTTGACATTGGAAGGGGGCTGTGCAGGAGATTGCAGCCCAAATTATCCTAAAGTTTCCATTGTAATGTAGTGTAATGCCTCTCACTTCAGAAAAATCACTTCTTCAGGTTGGTGACTTAGTTTGATCTGTTATCAGAAGTCTTTGGAGATGGGAGAGAAAGGTGATTGTAAAGCATTTGGTAAACATAAATTAATATAAAACTCAACATTAGCAACTTTCCAGCACATGTCTCAGAAGTAAGTGGTGTGTTTTGTGTAAAATTTCATAAAGTGGTTTCTTAATACATTAAAATGTTTTTCTCTTATTACCAATGCTTTCATAGTTGGCTTGATTCACTTGATATCGATGATCTACACTGTAATAAAATTTAAGCAGAGAAACTTAATACAGTCTGAATTAGGAACCACAGCTTCACTGGGACTGAATGTATCATGTTGCAGCATAACATTCTAATATACATAATTTCCTAAATCGTGCATTGACTTTGGGGAGTACTTAACTGTTCAGCTCGATTCTCTTTTAAGTGTGCAGAATACAGTTAACAATATGATGTCCTGCATATAGAGAGTAGAAAAGCTTCCCTCCACACCCATATTCTCCAGCAGAGCCAGAAAATGAAGCAACAGCTATGTGAAAAAGCTCCCTCACAGAATTATTTCCAGTGTATTTTGATAAGAATCAACATTTTTTGAAGGCCTAGTATGTGCTAGGCCTTTGACTAGTATTCTAATACACTTTAATCATCTAAATATATCTGTAAGTGTAGATATTTATTATTCTCATTCTGCTTTCAAGGAAACTAAGCTCAGAGATGCGGCTTAAGTTAACACAACTGTGATGGAACTGAAACCAGAGTACAGTACTGTCTTTCATCTGTTCTTACACTTGTTCAAATCTAGGAATGTGGGAGAGGCCTGCCTGAGAATCCTATAATAGGTATTTTAGCACATTCCTTTATCAGACAATTCTATCACTGCTGTCAAAGACAAGCATTTAAGAAAGGGCAAAATCTCTACCACCTCCTTAAAGGAGGGTGTCAAACCAGTCTTTGCTTTCTTACTGACAATAGTTATCATTTCAGGAACCAACCAAGCTCTAACGAGTTCACGGACTGTAAACTCCTGAGTGCAGAGGCTATGACCTTGACTTCCAAAATCTAATTCATATCTGGCTTACAAAAATCTTGCCCAGATTTAAGCCATGATAATATGTAGAAGGGTATATTTCAGTTGGTGAATTTTTGCTTTCTCTAAACACTGAAGACTCAAACTGTTTCAACTGTTTATGAAATAAACCGATGTTTACATTAATACAGTTCTTTATTTGATAAAAGTAAATGAAGAAAACATTTGGCAATTGCTCACTTCTACAGTGAATTGGGTTTGGCTTGCTGACTGAGTAAGGGATTTGGACCTGAATATTTTCAGTTGGCAGTAAGCAGGAGAGAGAACTTATTTTCCTTTTGACATTGTGAATATAAGGAATGCTTTCTGCTGTTATCCTAACAGCCTTACAAATAGAAATAAAAAAGACATGGCAACTTATAGCTTTCAGGGGAAGATAGTAACCAAAGAGAAAGACAAGTCTATTTTCATTTTTAAAAGGTAAAATCCGTCAGGAGAAGGAAGGGGAACTCTCATTTTCAGGCTAACATGTAAAATATTAACTTCATATAACTTTACAGCTGACCCATTAGAATTCACTCTAACTTCCTAAGAGAGTTAATTTTATAATGTATGTGTGAAAATGAAGGCAACTACTTCAAATACATAACCAAGTCACTTTATAAAAAGATGTCCTCCAGCACAGTACCCAGCAGGTCCCTGACTCTTGGTATCCTCATCTTTGTGCAATCCCCTTGCATTGAATGCAGGTTAGACTTAGTGACTTTCTCGTAATGACTAGAAGAAGGTGGAACTAATGTTGTCTGTCCCTCCCTCCCCTTCTTCCCCAATCACTCTCCCCGACCCTCTCGTCTCTTTCTTTCTCTAAGATCAGTCACCCTGGGGGAAGCCAACTGCTCTGTCATAGGCAATCCTGTGGCATAAGACACTGAGGCTCTTTCCTAACAGCTGTGTGAGTGAGCTTGGAAGCAGATCCTTCAGCCCCATTCAAGCCTTTGGATGACTGTAGCCTCAGCTCACAGTTTGCAGCCTCACATGAGACTCTGAACCAGAATCACCCAGCTAAGCTGCTCCCCAATCTTTGATCCTGAGAAACTCAATAATACAATAAAGGTTTGTTGTGTCAAGCCAGTTAATTTGTGGTAATTTGTTGTGCAGCAATAGATAACTAATAGAGGGTGTCCCAAAGGTTGCCATACATACATATATACATAGGAAAAATGGGGGATTGTAGCTAAATGTAGCTTAGTTTACAAAATATTCTTTGCAAAATTTTATGACATTTCTCTGTTTACATGTAAATGTAAAAATATATACAAAATATGAGTTTGTTAATTTTCTGTGTATGGTGACCTTTGGGACACCCTGTATGTATGTAAGGGGGCAGGAGTCACAACATAGTAACCTAGCCTGGAAAGGATTGCCAGGAATTCATTTCAACAAGAAGACTAGACAGAAACATATTATGTTTAAGTTGGTCAATTAAAGTAGATCTCAATAGTCAGTATGTCAAGCCTGCAAGATTAGAAAGCCAGAAAAATGGGCATACTTTAGAAGAGCCGGTACTTAAATATTTAATCCCAATGGCTGGTAGAAAGGACAGATGAATTTGACCTTCATGGACACAGCTAGAGAGAAGCTAGGATTACCTTACAAAATGAGAGACTCTGTAAGACATTTGATGTAGAAATTGTCATGCTTATCAGAGTTCAATCAATAAAATAGGCATCATTGCTACCCTATGGGAAATAACATTTTAAAATGTATAAACAAATATGGGCCAGCACACAAAAGGATGTAACTCCAGATTCCAGAAGCACAGTCCTCCTCCTCTTTACCACTCTCTCTGCCACCACCACAGCTCGGGCTCTCAGACCTCATGTCCGTCGCTGAATGGCTCCCAGGTTGTTTCTTCTTCTTCAGCCTTGTCTCCTTTGCTAGACTGTAGGCTGCTCAAGGAAAGGATCATGTCTCCATCAATAATCCCCTTCCAACCACAAGTTCTTCTGTCAGGGCCCGGGACTGGCCAGGTCTTTGGCCCAGCTTAGGTGGGTTCCAGACGTGGACCGCTAAGCTACCTTGCTCGGGAAGTTTCTCTTAGGTGCCTGAGGGCTATCTACCTTAGCTGGAGAGAGAGAGAGAGAGTGTCTTAGAGAGAGTAAAGCAGTCTTCTTAGAAAGATAGATCTTAGTCTTTAGCAGAGCTTGGTAATCTTCAGCAGAGAGACACCGTGCTGGCATTCTACAGGCAGGAGAGGAGACAGAGTCAGAGTAAGTGAGTCTGTGACAGAGTGCACGCTCCTTGACTGCCTTCTCCTCTAGCCTAATATAAGGCTGACCTCATGCTTCTCAACACCACAGGTGTAGAGACTGCCAATTCACCACTGCTCTTATCTCGCGAGCTCTCATGCCTGTTAGGAGAGCTAAGTCTCTCTCCCTGCCCTTTCCACCAAGGTATTCCATTACAGGCATTTCTTATAACTCTCCCTCCTCCTAGTCATAAGCTATATGGGCTGCTACATTCTTCTTACTTGAAATG
>CAUYQV010076558.1:0-14710 GCA_963574575.1 Galagoides demidoff
TGAGATGGAGCCTCAAGCTATCCCCCTGGGTAGAGTGCCATGGCATCACAGCTCATAGCAACCTCCAACTCCTGGGCTCAAGTGAGTCTCCTGCCTCCACCTCCCAAGTAGCTGGGACCACAGGCGCCCGCCACAACGCCCGGCCTGATTTATAATATTGATCTAAGATCCAAATATCTGCTGCCTCTTCACAGAAGTTTATACATTCTTACTGTGTTGGACTCAGTAGAGACCACCAACCTGCTTTTTCTAAAGAAACATAGTCAGATATAATGTGTTTCTTTGGAATAGAAGTTTTGATAGCCTACGGATGGTTTTAAGAAGTTTGGGAGTAGAAGTTTTGATGGTAAGAAACAAGATGTCCCAGATGGGGGCTGCTCTACCACCATCTTGGGCAAGGCGGAGAGGTGTAGCAATCTGCAATGAATATGTACCGTGCAATAAAACTCATTTTGAAGTGGCTGAGAATTGGAGTTGTTTGCTGTTCAGCCTAATTTAGGTGTATCCTGACAGGCACAGTTTAAAAAGTATAATACATGGGGGGACCCACATAGCATGGCTGTGATTTTAGAAAATCAGAACTTCGTCTGGCATAGTGGCTCATGTCTGTAATCCTAGCACTCTGGGAGGCTGAGGGATGAGGACTGCTTGAGGTCAGGAGTTTGAGACCAACCTGAGAAAGATTGAGACCCTGTCTCTACTAAAAATAGAAAAATTAGCCAGGCATTGTGGTGAGTGCCTGTCATCCTAGCTACTCAGAAGAATGAGGGAAGAGGATCACCTGAACCCTAAGTTTGAGGTTGCTGTGATTTATACTGAGGTCATAGCACTCAAGTCTGAGCAACAGAGTGAGACTCTGTCTCAAAAAAAAAAAAAAAGAAAGAAAGAAAATCAGAGTTTTCAAATCGCTATTAACATCTCCTAGCACCTTCTTTTCTTCTCCTTTTTTAAATTCAGAAAACATTATAGTAAAATAGAGAAGAATTATTTAAATTAAGGGAAGTCAGCACTGAAAACTTACCTGTGCCCACTTGATTCCTCCCTTCACAGCCCAATTTGTCATCAGACTTAGGGAAACCTTCCTGATAACTCATTTTTTAGGGATGAACCAGTGATTTCACCTTGTGTGTGCACAAACTTTTCAGAGGATAGTTACATTCAAATAATTTTAAGAAAATCAGTTTTCTTCATGTCTTCAAGTTCCACTTGTATTCACTTTAAAATTTTATTTGCCTTGTTATCGCTGGTCAATCATTACTGTTCCCACCTCATAGCAAAATAAAAGCTTGTCTCCCATATAATGGAAGGTTACAGACGTGCATTGACTGGAGTGTAGAAATGGCACATTCATCACAGAGATGATTTGAAATATTAGTATCTATACTGAGAGAGGAATTATTCTTATTCTAATGACTTGACTGCATAACAAAAGCTTTTGCAGGATCAATAGTTTCCAATTCCTTTGAAGTCAACAACCTCAAAGCAAAACCTAATCCAACTATACACCCATCATTTGGAAAAGAAAAGTATTGAACGTGTACTAGGTCATTTGGGGCAAGTAACTTGGAAATTGTTCAAAAAATTGAATTAACGTCGCCTAAAAAACTTTTTCCCATCCCATTACTTCTTTCTGTGAATAAAGCTTTTTTGGGCTTACAACTAGAAACAATGATAAATATGGATAACATTTATGCTGACCTTTGTTTCATTCTAGCAACAATGAATTTCCATCATGGGTATGTAAAGTAATTTTTAAAAAGTCTCCTCTACAAGAGGTAGATTTTTAAGTAAAGCTTTACTTTTTAATATTTAATAATTTTTGATTGACATTTTAAATATATTTGTTTTAATCAATTGTGCACTAAAATATATAAGATAACTAAAGACTTAAGAGTCACAAAAAATTTATAATTTGAATTTTAACTTTTACATTTATTTGTGTTAGAGAAATACATAATGCTTTATATATGCATAATTATCATATGTTACATTATACATTTTAAAACATGTATACATAAAACATTACAATATAAGTTTGTTAGACAAGTGGAGTTCAAATACAGGTTCAAGTAGGAAAAGGGATTATGTGAAAATTATTCACTTAGAAAAACGTGCTCATGTAATTCCAAAATAGCTGATGGTGTATATCAAACCCCTATGGTATTTAAATTCCATTGTATACATTTAAAGGAGCAATATGGCAGTTTTATTTCAAAATGCCAATATTCAAAAACCACAAGACATGATATTCCCTCCAACCATTCAAATGTATAAGTAAGTGTTTTACAACTAAGTTAAAGATGTGCCAGAATTTTTAAAAGTCATTTTCAGGGTCACATGAGCAAAACCATCCAAGAGCCACCGCCGCTCCTCAGAGATGGAGCCTCCTCCCCCGCCCACCTCGCCCTTCTGCTCCCTGTAGGTCCCAGCACCGTCCACACGGTGGCAGGAGTGTCCACGCAGCCCGACGGATCGCCAAGGCTGGACGACTCCTAGACCATTCCTGTCTTTCCACACATGCAATCAACATGTTAAATCAACAGTTTTCATTTCCCCTGCGTTAGAACAATAAATGTCCCTGTAACTCACCACTGCTGAATTTTGAAATATTTCATTAAAATTTCCAGTCGTATAACCAATAAGCTCTTGCTATAAATAGCAGAGCTATATAATCTCTTCTCGCCCACCGGCATAACCCGGACATTAAATCCATCTTTACACTCCTCTCCGCTTTTCGCTTCCCTTTGCACAGTCTCTGCCCCACCCCCACCCCCGCCCAGCCTCAGTTGCTAAGCAACCGAAAGAGCTTTGTTGTTCTCCAACACTAACCATTAACTGCCCTCATTTTCTCTAATAAAAATATGCCTGTAGCCCAAATTACCTCCTTTTCCTGAAAAACAGAGCAGGCTGCTTATGACTTATGCTAATAGGAAGGCAAATCACATCCCCATAGATAAATACAGGAAAAGACAACCCAGAATGCATGAGCAACTCTGAACGTGGTCCCCAAACACTGTACTAATAGGGGTCCATTTTGCCTTATTAAAAAGATTGTAATTGTATTGAACCCCAATTATATACTAGGTAATATGTTAAGTAGTTAAAATGTCATATTTCTTTTGATATTCCATCCTACTTCATGAGACTTTTACCCCCCAGAACAGGACAACTTGAAAAGATTCAGTTGGATGAAAGGTACACTGCTGTTTTGACATCAGAACACTAAAATAGACATGAGGTGATTTTTTATGAAACTTCTTGTCAAACTGGAATCTTAGCCTGCTCCAGAAACATTAGCTTTACAATTTAATTCTGATTAAGATTCTCTCTTTCTAAATTCTCATTGGCAACTATTTGATTTACTAAACCACAAAATCAACATTCGAAATAATACTAGATTCTCCATGTTTCATTTTTTAGATATTCTAGAATATTTACAAAGCTCTGGAACGTAGGTGCCAGTGTTTGTGCCAGCAGTGACCTTCCTAGACTTAGCTAAATCAGTAAAGTGCAGGCCAGGTCACCAGACCTAGTGAATTACTGTTGTTATGGACAGACTAGTGAATGGACACATGGTAATAATACACTGTGTTGTTTTAAGCCATTACATTTTAGGGTGGTTTGTTATTCAGTAGTTGCTAACCCATACAAGGGAAACCTTACATGCAGAGCTAGGTTAGGGACCAGGCGCCCAGGGATCCATAAAGATCCATCGAGGAATCACAGGAATACTCACACACAGAGGAAATGTGTGCCAACAAACTCTAGTTTCCGCTTTTTTTTTTTTTTTTTGGATAGAGTCTCACTCTGTCACCCTGGGTAGAGTGCCGTGGCATCATCATAACTCACAGCAACCTCAAACTCTTGGGTGTGTGCAATCCTCTTGCCTTAGCCTCCTGAGTAACTAGGACTACAAGTGGCTAGTTTTTTCTATTTTTAATAGAGACGGGGTCTTGGTCTTGCTCAGGCTGGTCTCCAACTCCTGAGCTCAGGTGATTCACCTGCCTTGGCCTCCCAAAAGGCTAGGATTACAGGTGTGAGCCCCCATGCCTGGCTTTAATAGCTTTCTTACATAACTGGAAAAATGTGTATTGTTTCTGTTTCCAGAAAAATAGAAAATATTAAGGAAAAAACAAAAAATGAGTCCTTTAATCTCAACTACACACTCATTAAATAAATGTTGAACAAATATCTAAAACGTATTAAACCAAAGAGCACCAAGTAATCAGAGTGACAAGGAGCCACTGTTTTCACTCAATTGCCTGCTCATAGATCATGGCGTACAAATGTTCTTGGACTGATATACTAATTGTCTTCATTTTCTTAGAAAACATCAAAAACAAAAACCAAAAGTACTTTTCTTTTTTTTATCCTAAGTAATATGATTTATTTTTTATTTGCTTTACATATATATGTGCTTATTAGGTTCCAATTTTTTGCCTTCACAAAATTAAAGTGACTTAAAATTAATAGCAATAACAATGTTTAAGATAAGGACTAAAAACAAAAACTTTGTAAAGAACAAATGAACATAAATACGTTCAGAAAAGAAATCTGATGAAAAAGCCTTCTATAATAGACATTCTCTCATATGACAATGTGAATATTACTTTCTTTGCTATTATTATTATTGCTTAATATTTTGATGCAGCAATCTTCTGATTTCTTTTCCAAGAGTACTTTTTTAATTCAAAAATAGAAAAGTTGTTAGGGCCTTGAGAGGTAAGATCAGGTCAAAAGTTGATAGCTACAAAAGATGTCTCACTCCTAATCTACGCCTCCCTTGTTTCCTGAACAACTCATCCTGGTGTTCAGAATATCAGTTCCAGACACCAACTCATCTTTAGACTTTGCTGAGTTTGGAGTTTAGAGGGTCAAGTTTCAAGAAAGCCAGGCAAAGTCATTTACGAGCTATGTGGGAGTGGAAATTCCATATGGTTTCTGACTTATAAAATGTAAAATAATATTTTTTAAAAACTATCTTCTCTACTCAAAATTATTTTCTTAAAGTATAACCTTGCCTTGTGGTTACTCTCTCAAGGGGAGTATTTTAAAAGGTCTCCTTTTGAAATAACAAAGTTATTCAAGTTCAAACTTTTGGTCTATGTCAGCAAGTATTTCTGTACACTGTTTGCCAGCGGGCTACTAGTGCCATACAACTTACTGACGGCAGTTCCATCTTTCTTCAGATCTAGGTTGGAGAGAAAATGGAGAGCAATTTCAACAGTACATTTTAGATATAGTTAACGAAAATATTTAAGAATATTTAACTGAGTATAAGAAACTCAGTTTTCTTAGGCCAGAGGCCAATTATTTCCCCCACCTAACTTATGAGAAGTTTGCTCAGTGAGTGGTTAGGAGCAGGGTTTGGGATTCTAGTTCCAGATCTGCCATTTACTTGCGTGAGACTTCAGTTTCCTAATCTGTGAAATGGACATAATACTCAAGGTGCAGAGGGGTTTTGAGGGAGGTGTGTCAAGTAGGTACTAATAAACAGCTAATATTTATTGAGCCTGATACCATACTTAACATGCTTCTTTTGTGTTTGATACATTATATTTTGGGGCCTATTTGGTACAATAGTTTGGTCTACCCCAACAAATACAGAGTTAAAATCCAAATGTTAGGCCAGACATGGTGGCTCACATCTATAATCCTAGCACTCTAGGAAGCCAAGAAGGGTGGATTGCTTAAGCTCGGAAGTTCGAGACCAGCCTGAGAAAGAGCAAGACCCCATCTTTACTAAAAATAGAAAAACTAGCTGGGGCTCTGTGGTGGATACCTATAGTCCCAGCTACTAGGGAGGCTGAGATAAGAGGATCGCCTGAGCCCAAGAGATTGAGGTTGCTGTGAACTATGACACCATAGCACTCTACCCAGGGCAACAGAGTGAGACTCTGTCTCAACACAAAAACAAATAAACAAACAAAAACAAATATTAGTCAAATCATGTTAATAGTGGGATAAATCTGTGATGGCCTAATATACCCACCTCTGGCAGGAAAATAAAGGGGGGCCATGAAGTTACTATTTTAAATTGCACATGAACTTTATGGCAACCCTGTATATAGCAGAGACAATAAAGCCAGGAGTTAAACAGCCTGGTCTTCATTTCCACAGACCTGGTGGAAGCCTTGCTCTGCCATGAACTAGCCATGAAATGGAAGGTACATCATTTAACCTCGGAGGCTTGGTGAGCCCAGGTGAAGAGTTGGGATGATAATAATCACATGAGGTTTTTTCAAGCTTGACTGATGTTATGACTTTCACCCCTTAGCACAATTAATAGACTCCATAACAGCAATCCTATATCAGTATAGCTGCCCATGGGGTGGGAATGTTTTTACCAGCTGGTCAAAGACCCCTGCTAATAGAGCCGTGACACCAGACAATTCTTACTCCCCAGGCTCCCTTCTTGTCTCTGGCTTACCTCGCTCATCCTTCTTACTCCCAGAGTGGGCCTTCAGATATAATAATAACAATAGGTAGGTTACTGCTCTTCCTCACATTCCATCTGGATTCAATTAGATTTCCAGGCCTTTTCGTTCTTCCTCTTGACCTATGACAATTGAAAATTTTGTGCTTTGTTAAGGTATTCATCCACAGAGTGTTATTTGTGTTATTTCACTAACTTAGCCCTGAGACAGCAACATGATTTCCCCTTTTCCACATTCTAACGCACACGTCCAAGTTCCAATACCCTAGAAATGCTTCACTGTCAATCCCAAGTATTAACCACAGAGAGTAAATTCCAGGCTCATATTGCCCACGTATCGGTGGGAGGAAGCCCAGATGAAGCCCGGGTCTCCATGGGCCAGCCTGGCTGTTCCACAGACTGAGAACCCTCTGATCCATTCAAACTGACCAGTGATGCCCATCACCAGCCCACCTCGGTTTTCTAAATCAGCCTGGAAACAGTGACGTCATCCACACGGCTCTGCATCACTTCCAAGTGAGGACGTGTGTAAAGTCGCCATCAGTCCTTGTTTGTCCTGATGAGATGAGAGTCTCCAGAACCAGCCAGATGACCAGAGAGACCAGGACCAGCCAGACAACCAGAGAGACCAGGACCAGCCAGACAGCCAGGGAGACCAGGACCAGCCAGACAACCAGAGAGACCAGGATCAGGCAGACGACCAGAGAGACCAGGACCAGCCAGACAGCCAGAGAGACCAGGATCAGGCAGACGACCAGAGAGACCAGGATCAGGCAGACGACCAGAGAGACCAGGATCAGGCAGACGACCAGAGAGACCAGGATCAGGCAGACGACCAGAGAGACCAGGATCAGGCAGACGACCAGAGAGACCAGGATCAGGCAGATGACCAGAGAGACCAGGATCAGGCAGACAACCAGAGAAACCATCTCAAAGGGCCAGAAGTTGTACAGAAGCCTCCACGGGAGGCAAGAGGGTGAAATCATTTCTTCTTCTCCTTTCCATGGCCTTTCCTCTCCACATTCCTCCACAGACCCCTTCAGGGTATTTACCTGTGTCATTCTCGAAAGGTAAAATTCCTCTCCAACCATCACTCTCACTGTTTAACGCTGTTTAAGTATTTCCAACCTGTTTTGTGTTACTATTTTGTAATTGACTTGATAGCATGAGAAACAGGAGTGCTGATTATTCATGGAGGCAATCTTGGTCTTACTCCATATTTTCAAGTACCCAGTCAATCTCTTTTGCTTCTCCTGGGTCTAGACACTGTGGTCATAACCAGACTTCCAAGTTCATGAATATCTTCCATAACACACTAAATTGTACTCCAGTGCACTATTTTTACTTGACTAAATTGGCATACTTGGTTACAGCTGTGTGACTGTTATAGTATTTCCTAGAATAACTTCAACATTTATTTTATTGCAAAATACTACAAACCACATCATGTTCACAGTAATGTTCAGCTAGCACTTTAACTCCAACACTCCTGGCTCACCTAAATTTTTCCTCCTTTTCTTCTATTTTAATGCTCAACAGCCAAAGTAGAAGGAAAAGGAATAATTGTTGAAGCCAGTGGATACAATTCCTTGGAAAACATCATACATTTAATTTTCTTCTGAACCACAACTAAACCAAAGTTTTTCAAAAATCTTTACCAAAGTTGAAAGGAATTTAGGTAGCTGTATATCCTTCTCTTTGTTAGCAATTTATCAATTCCATAGATCAGGAGTTGGCAAACTATAGCCCAGTGGTTCTCAACCTTCCTATGCCTCCTAATGTTGTGACCCTTTAATACAGTTCCTCATCCTGTGGTGACCCCCAACCATAAAATTATTTTTGTTACTACTTCATAACTGAAATTTGGCTACTGTTATGAATTGTAATGTAAATATCTGATATGCAGGATGTATTTTCATTGTTTCAAAGGGGTTGCAACCCACAGGTTGAGAACTGCTGCCATAGCCCAAAGGCAAATCCAACCTGCAGCCTATTTTTGTAAATAAAGTTTTATTAGAATGAACCCTCAATCACGCGTTTACATGTTATCCGTCCACACACTATGACAGCAGAGTAGATAGCCCCTAAAGCCTAAGTTTTAACTATTTGGTTCTTCAGAGAAAACGTTTGCTGACTCTTGCTATAGAGACAGAAGATTTCAAGTGCATCAGTTTGTATCTGTGAGAGAGAAGATGGGATAGAAGAGACGATTTCTACCCAATGCAGTTTACACTTAGGGCTTCCCTTCTGTATTTGGTTGAATAGCCTGTGTCTCCCACACTCATATCCACCCACGGCCTGTGAATCTGTGAATGTGAACTTATATAACAATAGGATCTTTGCAGGTACAATCAAGTTAAAGATTCAAGGTCATGCTGGATTGAGGTGGGCTCTAGAGGCAATGACAGGTGTTAGTATAAAGAGAGGACAATTGGAAGACACAGAAGAGAAACACATTAGAGGAGGCCACGTGACAGCACAGGCAGAGGCTGGAGTGATGCTGCTATTGTCAAAAAGTGCTCGGGATTGCCAGCAGCAGCCTTGAGAGCTCCAGAGACACAGGTAGATTCTTTCCTAAAACCACAGGGGGGGACAGGACCCTGCTAATGCCTTGATTTCAGAGTTTTGGCCTCCATAACTGTGAAAAAGTACATTTCTGTTGTTTCATGCCACATAGTTGGGGGGAAATTTATTACAACAGCCCTGGGAATCTAACATATGCTGTATTCAAGGTCTGGCTGTGAAGTCCTTAGACTACTTTTCTGTTTTCCCGGGAAAGAAAGCCCAAGTGACTTAGCACAATTACAGATCACCACTGCCCAGGAAATTTTAAATGCTGGTGAAGATGACATCCAGTAGCCTTTCTAGTTAGTAAGCTAGGCGTGGGTTAGACTAGAGGTAAGAAAGTAGAGGGGAAATCATGGTAAAGTGAGAGAGGAGAAATTGAACAACTAAGGAAGTATATGCTTGGATAGTTTCACATATTTTTACCTTAGCAAGTAGAAAAATATTTTTACTTGTATTAACTCTCAGAAGTACCCACTGAACATTTTCTCCCCGCTGGGGACGCTTTGAGCACTGTGTCCTGACAGCCAGTCTCTGGCTTTTCTCAGGCCCTGAGCTAGTGGTGCTTTCTTTACTGAGGAAGCTTCTCCCGCCACCTCCCCCACTGACACACACACCTTCGCCCAAGGGGTCAGCAGGGCCATACTCCTCCTAAAGTTTTCAGAAGGAATCTTTCCTTGTGTCTCGTGGCTGGCTTCTGGCCGTCCTGAGCATTTTTTGACTACAGTAGCATCATTCCGATCTCTGCCTGCGTTGCTGTGTGGCCTTCTCTTGTGTATGTCTCCTCTGTGTGTTCCTGTTTCCCTCTCCTGATAAATTCTGTAACACCTGTCATGGATTCAGGGCCCACCTCCATCCAGCATGACCTCATCTTAACTTGTTTACATCTGCAAAATCCTAAAGGCAACTTGACCCCGGACCTCCTCCTTCCACATGTGCTCTCTCTGGCAGGCACCTTTTTGATCCAGATGAAGCCCCCAACCCTTCTCTAATTTCTACAAGATTTCAATCTCAAAATGTCAGTGAGTTTAATAGGCTTTACTGACAACAATGCGACATCACAAAATATGCTGAACACTGGGCACTGTAGTCCTCTGGCTACTCTGCTCCCATGAGCTTTAATGATCCTAGTTTCTACTTAATTTAAACCACCATCTTACAGCTAATTCGTCTGTCTCTAGGAGTAGAGGTAGAGGACACTCCCCTTGTCTCATCCACAATTGCTTGGTCTTTATTAACTGACAGGAATGCCTTTATCTGCAAGTAATGGAAATGAAGCTATAGTGACTTAAATGAATAGAAGTTTATTTTCCTTATATATCGAGATATACAGAGATAGGCAGTCTGGGCCTAATATAATTGCCTAATAATTCCATCAGGATCCCAGGCTTTCTCAGTCCCTTTGTTCCGCG
Organism: Galagoides demidoff; assembly: GCA_963574575.1. Classification (NCBI taxonomy): domain Eukaryota; kingdom Metazoa; phylum Chordata; class Mammalia; order Primates; family Galagidae; genus Galagoides; species Galagoides demidoff. The sequence goes on from CAUYQV010076558.1 coordinate 10,414, forward strand.
GTTATTAGATGTCACATTTGTTCTCACCTGCATGGTCTCAGGGTTACAAGATGCCTGCTGCACTGTCAGGCAAAAGAACATTCTCCAAATGATACTAAGGCTGAAAATCAGAAAAGTGCTGATTTCTGTAATTCACTATGTGTTTTTCAATACCATAAATCATAGTGCATACAAAATTTTAGAAACAAATCACAGTTTCTTTTTCTTTTTCTTTTTTTTTTGAGACAAAGTCTCACTCTGTTGCCCTAGGAAGAATGCTATGACATCATAGCTCACAGCAACCTCAAATTCCTGGGCTCAAGTGATCCTCTTACCTCGGCCTCCTGAGTAGCTGGGAATACAGACTCCAGCCACAATGCTAGGCTAGTTTTTCTATTTTTAGTAGAGACAGGGTCTCACTCTTGTCAAGCTGGTCTCGAACTCCTGAGTTCAAGAGATCCACCTGCCTGGGCCTCCCATAGAATGAGGATTATAGGTGCGAGCCGCCACTCCTGGCAGAGAGTTAAATTTTTATTAATTTTTTATTTATTTGTTTGAGACAAAGTCTCACTCTGTCACCCTGGGTAGAGTACTGTGGCATCACAGCTCATAGTAACCTCAAACTCATGGGTTTAAGCCATTATCTTGCTTCATTCTCCCTAGCAGCTGGGACTACAGGCACCCACCACAGTGCCTTTTCTACTTTTAGTAGAGATGAGGTCTTGCTTTTGCTCAGGCTGGTCTCAATCTCCTAAACTCAAGCAATCACCTTCCTTGGCCTCCCAGAGTGCTGGGGTTACAGGTGTGAGCCATCATGTCAGGCCCAGAGTTAGATTTTTAAATACATAATAACTTTCTGAACTAGGCCAATTGAGTTTCCAATGCAGAGAAATGATAACAAACATTTAAGAAATTATAATAAGAGCTGCTACATCTTGAATGTCCCTGTGTTGTGTACCAGACCCTACAACAGGCATTCTACATGCATTATTTTATTTAATTCTCACAATTCATCCTTCTATAGATAAAGAGACTGAGGCTCAGAGATGTTAAGTGATCTATAAAATGTCACACAAGTCCCAGCCTAATTCAAAACTTCATACCGTACCTCCGGCTGAATGGAGACTTCCTTCTGATATACCCCAAAGTCCAAGCTAGGGTCCTCAAGCCCTTTGACTGCATGCCTGTGCACGATGACTTTTAATATACTCTAAGGCAGGGGTCCTCAAACTTTTTAAACAGGGGGCCAGTTCACTGTCCCTCAGACCACTGGAGGGCCAGACTGCTGGCCCCGGGACAAGTCGGCTGCTAAGCAGGACAGTCAGCAGCAGCAAAAACACCCAGTGGCGGCGAGCTGCATGTGGCCTGCAGGCTGTAGTTTGAGGATGCCTGCTATAAGGAAATGGTGCATACTTTATACACTTCTCTACCTGAAGATATTTTGTTGGTAGTGTAAAGATTGTTAGTCTTGGAATGTATCCACAATATTTAGTTATGATAAGATGGGTTTTAGATCTATTTCAAGACTAGATTTCTGTGGCCCAGAAATTACACCACTATATGATGCTGCCTCCCTTAATAACTGAATTTAAGAAAATGGAAAAACCATCCAGATTAAGAAAAGTTATTCAATTATGCAAAGGATCTGCCTGTGGTTGCAGCTGCTTGACAAAGTATCCTTCTTTAAAGCTCCACAGCATCCTGCCCAGTTGAAAGAACAAAGTAAGTCAAAGCTTCACATGAGTTATATTCAATTCTCTTTCTGTGCCTCACCCCACTCCCCCACCCCTATGGATTTCTTTCCCTTACTTTAGGAGCTGTAAGCCTCTGTTTCTTTCACTACTTTGCCCTATCAAAACAAGGAAGGATTTATTAAGTAGGGGTATGCATTTTTTGAATGGCTGACTAATGACACTTTGCTGACACACTTTCAAACTAAACATTATCCCCTCTAGATATTTGCATTTTTGTTTTTTATACTGAATTATAAAGTGAAAGATTATTCTCAGTAAAGAAAATAGGCACGTGCAAGTAAGTAAGGAGATACGGGGAGAGACCTCAGGGTGGACCTCTTCTGTTAAACCTGAAGGCAAACCTAATTAAGTCCTTTTAAGGAGATTTGGGGATGAGAATGAAAGGAGCTGGTAAGTCCCCTTTCTTCTTCTCTTGTGATTCCTATCCTAAAATGGAGGGTACCAGTATATTGATCATCTTGATTATCACCTTGATTAATGTCATTGTCATCATCCTGGCAAAAATGGGTTGCTTTATCTGCAATACCATAGAATATCTGAGACCCCCCCCCTTACATCTGTCTCTGCAGCACTGAAATAGACAACATTTGACACTTCTGCCCACCAGTCCTGTGCCAGGACAGTGCCTGTTATTTTACAGGCATAATCTCTCCTATGAGACAGAATTCAATATTTCCCAAAAGGTGTCCAAGGGCAGAATATATTGGAATTACTTGGAGTACTACTGAAATGCAGGTGCCTGGGCCCTGTCACAGTTTTATTGAATCATAGTACTCCAGGAACCTGACACACACTAAACTTTGGGAACAGCTGATCAATTATAGACACTCCTTAACTTATGATGGTCGGCCCGATTTTTCACCTTTAAGATAAATAAAAGCAATACATATTTAATAGAGACTATGCTTTGAGTATTGTCTTAATCTGTTTTCTGCTGCTACAACAAAATGCTATAGACTAGGAGGGGGGACAGAGCAAGATGGCCAAATAGAAACCTCCAGCAATCATCCCTCTACATAAACACCGAACTCGACAACTGTCCATGTAAGCGCACATCTTGAGAAGAACCAAACTTCAGGTGAGTGATCCTACCACTTGGATTTCACATTATTTCAAGGAAAAAGGGTGCTGAAGAGGGCAGAGAAGCCAGTCATGCATTGTTTACACCACCTGTCCCCTATCCTCCTGCAGTGTCATGTCGGTGTCACACCCATGCAGAGTGAGAGAGAATCTCTATACCTAGGGAAGGGACAGGGAAATTACTGTAGGACTTTGCATTGAAATTCAGGGCCAGCTGGCCCAGGGGAAATTAGTTCCAGGAAGAATTCCTCTGGTACCCATAGAGGAATCATTTAGACCAGACCAGCCAGAGAGAAATCTTCCATCCCCCAAACACTAAATTCCAGCTAGTCCCACCATTGACTGACAAAAAGAAGCCTTGGGCCTGGACTAAATTTATAAGGCAATCAGGACACAAAGGCCACAGTCCTTGGGCAATTCCTACAGCTGTGCTGACTCAAAGCCAGTGGACTTGGGGTACGTGTGACCCAGTGAGACATCAGCAACAGTGGCCAGGCCAGTGCCTGTGTCATATCTCCCTCAACTACAAGCAGAGCAGCTCAGGGGGTGTCTTCCTCCACTTGGAGAAAGGAAAGGAAAAGGGAGGAGTTCAGACGTCTTTGTTTTGCAACTTGGATACCAGCTCAGCCACAGTAAAATAAAGGGCTATGCAGACTCCTGACACCACTGAGTCTAGGACTTGGTTCCTAGACAGTATTTCTGGATCTACCCTGGGCCAGAAAGAAATATACTATCTTAAAGGGAAGGACCCAGTGGATAGTAAATCTACTGACTAAAGAACTTTTGGACTTTGAATAAACATCGGAAGTAGCCAGGCATTAGTCACCAGGGCTTTGAGTGAGACTAGGCTGGCTTTAGGTGTTACTTGGCACTAGTGGCCACAGAATGGCCATGTCACTCCTCCACCAACTCCAGCACTGCAGCACACAGAGTGAAGGAAAAGAATGAGAGACCTTGCCAGGTAATCCAGAGAATGCTCCCATATTGTAACCAAGTTCACCAAGGTAGTACCACCAGTCTGTAGGACTGGGCTTAGGGCATCTTCAGTGTTGATACAGCTACAGTTAACAAAGACTTAGGTCACAATGCTCAATTTCCTTTGAACATGTGGAAAGCCTCTACAAAAAGGACAAGTTCAAGCAGGCCCAAACTGAAGATTAAAATAAATACCTAATTCTTCACTGTCTAAGTATTGACAAACTCCCACAAGCATTAGAACATCCAGGAAAACATGAAGTCACCAAAAAAACTAAACAAACAAAATAAGATACCAGTGACTAATCCTGGAGTGATGGACATTTCAGATAAAGAATTCAAAATAACTGTTCTGAAGAAATTCAGTGAACTCCAAGACAACACAGATAGGAATTCAGAATTCTAACACAGAAATTTAACAAAGAGATTGAAAAAATTTTCTTTTAAATCAAGTGGAAATTTTGGAGCTTAAGAACTCAATTGACAAACTGAGAAATACATCACAATCT